>JAAOAY010000632.1:0-19083 GCA_013396255.1 Fusarium sp. NRRL 25303 | reverse complement strand
AAATATATTAAGCATTATCTCTAAGGCATTTTGGGAAGATTATTTAGTAGTTCTTTCTTATAAAACTCCAAGATTATTTTAGCAAGGCTTGTTGTCTGTGGCTTATTCCTCTTAAGGGTTGTATTCATGTTCCAGTTCCCGTCGCCCTTACTAGTTATATATCCGGAAGGCCTAGCATGTCACTGGGTTTGAGCTTGGGTTCTTGATCTCGCACCTTCACAAGGACCCCCTCAAACGTGATTGCTGATGCATCCACAGAGAAGGATAAGGTGACAAAGTCTAAAGGGTAAGGGGAATCGCCCTCGAGCTGCTTGGCAGAGAGAGTATAATAGAGATTATTTAAGCGATTTCCCTTGTCCTCTTAGAATCCACTGGCTAGCATTAGGAAATAGCCCTTATACACGGGGTATAATGCCATGTCAGGTTCCCTAGGGGATCTCATAGGTGGAAATAAATTACTACTAAATTATGGCTTAAATCCCATACAAACTATGACCAAGAAAGGTGCTGATTTAACGCAATGCTTGTTGCTACGCACTCTTCTGCAGGAGCAGAACAGGGTTATCCAGAGCGACGGGGATGTTACGTAGACGGCCAGAAAACATATCGAGAACGACACTCGAAAACTCAATGTAACCGCTTACCGCGCCATAGTCCACGCGTTGACAAGGAATGTATCAACAAATGTGTTTCAGACGGCGCGATGGCCGTCGCAGCATAGGCTGTCTAACGGAAATCGGCGATAGGAGCCGACGAGACAAAACCGACATGCCTGTTCTAGGCATTGTCTGCAGAGCTGGAGGTGCATCATGAGCTACTATCTACGCATTCTCTCCCCATCACCATGGCAAGCATTCATCTTATGAATCGCTATGGCAACCGAATTGAGAATTCTCTTCATGACTGCGACTGAGATACCAGGGAAGACAGCTAAATTTTCGACAATTTGCGATATTGTCAGCACGGTACCCGATCTGGAGTCGCCACTGAGCAACACGGACTTCTTCGGAAAAGGAAAAGAAGGAGATGGTGTGAGACATATCCATTAACCCAAAACTCAGAATCGCGGAGGACAAGTAGGTTTCGGCTCGGTGAGAATTCTGGATGGCCCTGTGTGTAGGGTGTGCGCGTTATTGGATACTGTATTGAGGAGCAATGGCGGCATCAATGCTCCTGATGAGTTTTTCAAGTCCATAGAGGTTCTAGAGTACCATTCTTGATGCCGTAGGAAAGAGAAAGCACAAACTCTAAATGCTTATTAGACCATTTAAAGTTGAAATAGAGGATTTCTCGGGGCAAAGGCAGTTAGAATAGACTTTCCGCTTCTAAACATAGATACGCTAGCTGATGATACTTGTCAGGTGAGAAAAGAGACAACAGCTCAGTCTAGAACACATACATTTGCAACCATCAAGAGACAAATTCTGGCCTACTGTTAGAGTAAGTAAACCGGCGGGTGGCAAACTAACCTAAGGAGGTCGGGTGCGTCCACATCACAAACACCACATAGCCTGGGCTGAATGACTATAATACGGGTTAAAGCAACAGGGTTAAGGAAGACGACATGTATTGCAGTCTCCATTGGGCATGAGCCTCGATGTCTTGGTTGACATTTTTATCAGACAGCTTCCAGTTTGGAGATATACAGAGTCAAAAGTTCTGGATACGACATCATCTAAGGACTTGATTACGAATATCCAATCTAGTTATTGGTTCAAGGGGACCCTATGCGGCTATGTCGGCAAAACATCAATGCCAAGCGTCTTGCCAAGGGATACTCCAGCTGTAAGGCCACGTTGATTAGTAGGTTAGTATAATATTAAACCAGTCCTAAAGACTTGATAGTATAACGTCGGACTCATGTTACGGACGATAGGTGATTGCCTTGACCAGTGTGAGAATGCCAAGATTCGTACTAGACCAGAACTGAAAGGCGACTTTAGCCACGGAGTTGATCGGGGAGAAGAGATTTGTGTATTTCCGGCCGATCTCATAGTAAATTCGATGTTTTATACAGGCGTCAAGAACGGCAGTCAGTTGAGCGATGCCGGGGAGCCGGGATATGGACTGGGTTATCAGGGTGGGGGACCCTAGTGACTTCAATGATTGCGCCAGCTTGAGCTGAGGACCCCACTGGCTTTCCTTCAGGGTCAATAGATGCTGGCTCCCGTGAGGTAATTCGCGACGAGTCTGTAGACTTGCTTCCCAGTTATGGAAAAACGGGGTGCTACCTGAACTTCACACTGGGCTTTATATTTTCGACGATATTGTTACAGAGGCTTGTCTGCCAGATTGTAAAAGCAGCAAAAGCATCATGTTTCAAGCGGCTTTTTGGGAAGAATTCTCTCTTAATGCTATATGTTAGTCGAAAATAAATCATAGAAGCCGAGTTCTGGATTGACTTGCAACATTTCCTCAAAATTTGATTTGGGAATTACACTATTGAGAAATAACAATTAAACATGTCCATGGCCAGGTCCCTCTCATCGACTCTGCAATTTGTTTCCCCTTGTTTTCGTGTAAGCGCCTCAAGCAAAAGCGCAGCCCGTTTTGCATTCCTTGTGGCTCCGTGGCTGATACGAAATGCTGGTAGATCTTCTGGACACTGGGCCTGAGACTTCAGCACCGGTCTCGCTCTTCCCAAGGCCTTCAGTTGTTCAATGGCCCAAGTGCGGTGCTCGCCAGTCTTACATTCTGCCCCAAAAAGAAACACTGGCCACATTAAAGCAGGGTGGACTGTCTTCTCGTGAATTGTGTCGTCCGACTCGCCGTAAGAGTTTTTCATGTGTTCCCAAGTCTTTTCTAGTGCGCCTGTTACTGCTTTGGTATGTGGAAGATGCCACCAACAGATACGGTGGAGATAGACGAATAGGATCCAAAAGCTAGCTAGATATATGTTGGAGACCTCTCGTACCCTCATAGCGACGTCGGGAGCCACTGACATGGACAGTTCAGCCGAGGATAAGGATGTGACAGAAGGACACTGCGCCCACAAGTCCCAAAGCCTGCTGTGAATTCGTTTTCCCTCTAGAGAAACCTTCATCTCAGCATCTGGGGTAAACCGATTGCAGTGATGTTTGTCAAGGGAGCTGATCTGGCGGCAGTACGCTTGGGTTCTTAAGTACCATTCTGCAGCTGGTTGGAGAATTGATCGTAGTATGATCTCTTTTATATCACAAGGACTCCTCGTAGGGACGATGATGCCACTATCGCCATGTTCAGAGACTTCAGACAGCGGACTTTGAGATAGTAATTGGAAGTCTTCGTCTTCGCCAAGCGAGTCTCTTCTGTACTTAGACTCTTCATAATCACAACTGATGATCTGGATAGGATACTGAGAAACAACTTGGAGAGCCGTAGATGATAAAAGAGTTGGGCCGCTTAAGTGAGAAGCTTTGCTATCGAGGGAGTTGAACCAGGAGAGAAGTTGTCTCGAATACCAGTTCCAGTCATGGGAGCATGTAATAATAGTTTCGGCAAGTTCGGTAGGAAAAAGACACCCACTGTCGTGTTCGGCACGATCGCGCAAAACATGAGTCCATGCCAACAGGAATATAGCAGCGAGCCAATCATCCATCTTGGAGCTGATACTGTTGTATGGAACTTGAGAAAGGTCCTGCTGAATTGCGCAGGTTGTTGCGTTGAATGAATCCCGTATGTGGTCTTGAATATCATGTCTCGCAGTGATCGAGTCACGAATACTATCCCACTCAAGGAGCTTATCAAGACCTAGCAATGCATTCATTACGACATCATTTTGAGATGCCAAGTTCATCAGGTACTGTTGCAGGTGTCGCCACTTCTTGATGCCTCCCATGAGCATGGCCGCAGGTGGTTGCATAATCTTGCCAAAGACTTTTAGCGAGTGCTTATCCTCCAACCCATTGGAAGTTATCAGGCTGTCGAGATGAAACTGCTCGTCTGTCTGTGTCGAGGCTGTGCTGGAAGCATAAGGACCGCCAATGGCCGCTCTCCAGAGAGTCGCTGCGTCATTGGAAGTTCCAAGATCGGAAAGCTCAGATATCATTGGCACCGAAGAACCAGCTATCAGATCTCGATCATTATTTGGCCGACCAATGTTGCACAACAGGGCTTTGGAGCTACCGAAAGCCTCAAGTTCCCCTTCCCAATTGTTGCAAAGGGTGATGATGTCGGTGGCCATGTTGCTCTCGGACCACGAAAACGAATTGAGTTCATCCACATCCTCGTGCCCTTCCCGTAGGCAGACGAAAGAGCTTTGACTGTTTGGTAAGGAGGAACCTGCATTGCATGCCTTAGATGGATTGATGAACGAAGGTCCCGATACATTAGGCGAAGGAAGTAATGTTCGATGTTTTGGTAGTCCGGGAGCTCGTTTTGAGCGATGGGGATAATAACACTGGAGCTGTAACCGATAACAAGGTTGACATGATGGATATGCCTCATCGCATCTCACATGTCTTCTCTTACATGTAGCGCACCCCAATCGGGACCGAGGCGCAGCTCTACCTCGAGCAGGTCGCTGATGCAACAAGTCCTGAGCCGACGGCGTATTCGATCTCACCATGGTGAGTCAGGAGGGATACGACCAAGACTGAAACGAAAGCTATGTCGAGAAGATAGATCAAGGTCCCTGAAGGTGCCAGCTCTAAGTCCTTTGTGGGTACTCATAGCAGTGCAAACGCACAGGCGGCTGTGCAGGTAGGTATGAGTACCAGTCTGTCATCTATCTTTCCTCGGGGGATTCTCGGAGTGTGTACCAAGTGAGCAGTGAACTGGCACACGATGAAGCCAGTAACCCCGCACCTCAGCTATGATAACCCATCCTAGTCCTGTATCACAGTCTAGAACCTGGTTATCGCGGGGTAAACCCCGCAACAGGGATCAACTTGCATGATTCTTCCACCTGCTCACGAATCATCGTTCGGAGATGGCATTCTCAGGGCACTCCCTTATCACTTGACAGCCCGATTTGAGTTTGAACTAGTCATCTAAGGGACATTTGATATGAAGATCCAGTTGTCTCTTATCTCGCCTATTATGTGAACCACATGAGGTGGCCTGACTGTGATGTCATGGTTAATTCGAATACCTTGATCATGATTGGCTGTCTTTCCGACCGTCCCAGCGGTTTTATAGAGCGATGTATAACTGTTTGGACTAAGGATTATTCACTTTAATTTATTTACTGTATTAATCGGCCGACTGCATGAAAGAGATTGTTTTAAGAAAATGAGAAGAAATAGTATATCTTTTAACATAGCAGAAAGACATTTGGGTAATGGAAATAGCTATACGGCAGGGTTAATAAAGTGGCTATAACTACTATTTATTATTACCCTTAATTAACACCTGAAATATATGAAACGAATAAACCCAGTTTGAATATGTCTCAAAGTGGTATATTGGCTTAAACTTGTGAGCGGCTTCGATATTGATTGTACATATGTTCTCCTATTTTAAGCTACCGTCTCGATCCAAAATTGCCCCTTATACCTCATGCCTTGGCCTCTTCCTTCTGCTTATCCTCTTTATCGTTCATGAGCAGGCCAGGCACATCCTTGAAAACAGCAAAGCTAGAAGGCGTTTCCTCAAGAATTGGGAAATGGAATCCACACTGAGGGCATGTCTCCTTCAGCACAGCCTGTTCCTCAGCCAAGTTGTACTTCTTGTCTTCTGCCTTATTGCATACGGGGCAGACCCGGATAAGACGAGTGCCGACAAGTTCAAAATTGGTAATGATATCTTCCATGATTGCACCATTTGCAGCCCATGACTTGCAATACTTATGATAGGTATTTTTATGCCAATCATACAGGGCCCCTCGGCTGGTCCAAAAGCTACACTCATTGTACCAGCTTCGATCGTCAGGATGCTCCCACCACGTCAGATGCAAGAAACCAGGAAGGGTCATGAGGTGACGGCGGGTATCAGCGAATAACACCTTGAGTCCATTAGCCTATGCAAACCATAGATTATTCTAGATATACCTTGAATTTCTCATAAGCGTCTGGGCTCGAGAAGCGAACCCGTTGCATGCTTAGGTAGATAGGCATTTTGTTTTCTGATTGTTTGGGAATTGGATGGATATGGTAAAGACGACCGTGATCAGATCTGTAATTGTTTGTTGGAATAAAGTCTTGAAAAGGCCTGCTATAAATATTACCTCATTCCATCTCGTTCAAACTGGTCTTCAGATCATCTTGACCAACTCCATAAGCGGAATAGTCTGGGGATATCAGCTGCCTGCCATGCTAGTAAATTCGGGTATTTGTTTTCCACTCGATTTCATTGGCTGCATTCCCGACGGCATGCATCTTCTGCCACAAAGCAAATATAATTTCCAGTTTGGGAAAAATAAGTGATTAGGATCTACATGCTCTGGCTTTATTTACCGAAACAAAACGTAAATGCCTTATCGCACTTTTTCTGGCTATCGGAGGCTGGACAAATAGTATCGAAGCTCTGCTCTTTGTACCAAGGGGACATCCCAAGTGACTCTATGTCGTCCTCAACTGTATTTCAGGACTTCGGCAATCGGATATGAAGGGCCGGAAATCTGACCAATAGAGCCCAAGATATAGCTAAACAATCATTGACTACATCCTCAACAGTTGCAGTGTTGCCGCTTTGATGTTCTGAATAGGATACCTGTCAGAGCTAACACCCTCTCCAGGGCATTGGAAGCATAGCTATAGCCACGATTGAGTACAAATAGGTTCGAGGACGTCCGTTATTCACAGTCAATTCTCTCTTAACTATCAATCAATAAACCATAGGACATCAATTCTACAAATCCTGTCAATCTATCTTAGTATCACTATGGCTCAACCATCTACTCACGTTGTCCACGGCGGCAAGCAAGCCGACCCCAACAGCACTTGGACAAACTTTGAATGGGAAGAGCCTAAGTTGGGCAAGCAAGTCCATGGCGAGGTGACCATTGCTCGAACCTTTGGTACTTCTGGTGATCTCACCTCTGGATTCTGGAGAACGAGCGCCACGTCCCCAGGTGCCAACAGCGACGGGTCGCACAAACTCACCTATTCCTCTCCCCTGGGCGATGAGACCGCATGCGTTATTGACGGGTCCGCTACCTTGACTGTCGTCTCGACTGGTGCGAAATACAAAGTTGGCCCTGGATCAATCATCAGCTCTCCCAAAGGGCTCGAGGTCTACTGGGAGATTGATGCTCCTTTCTTCAAGAAGTACTGGTGTATCTGGAATGGCACCAAGCCTGCTGCCAACCCGCCGACTGATCTTCAAATCAACCACGTCAGTGACAGTCCCGACTGGGTTGACTACAACTTCACCGAGCCCAAGGAAGGAGATCTCGTGGCTGGCGAGTTGTACTTCATTCGTAATGGAGGATCAACTGGAACCATGCTGAGTGGAGTGTGGAGATCCGGAAAAGGTATTGCGGCTTCCGATCTGACTGAAGATGGAACCATGACGACGCCTTATACTGGGGTACTTGGTGACGAAACTATCCTTCTGCTTGAGGGTGAAGTTGAGGTTACTGAAACGGTCAGCGGAAAGAAGCATAGCTTCAGGGCAGGAGATGCAATTGGCCTAGCTTCAGGAATGCATATTACCTGGGTCTCGAAGGGTCCTTTTTCAAAGAAGCTTTGGGTTATTACCCGAGATGTTGTTGAGTAAAGATCAGAATGGACAATAATCGGGTTAGGCTACAGAGCTTAGCAGGAAATAGCAGTAGTCTAATAGTACTATAGCCTATAATTAATTCTCATGTTGCATTAAAAGAATCTATGTCTTTATTCGGGGCTTATTTGAGTTCAAGGTGCGCTATGCTATACCTGCCAGCCCAATGTCCTTTCTGGCTTTCTGGGCAAGAATTGAATAGTCCGGTTGATACTGCCATCTTCTACCTCAACTCGATATGCCTCGGATACATTCTCGACGCAGTTGGAAGGCCTCGATGCCTCCAGTAGCTTCATACCGTCCCTTAATCCAGCAGCTTCCGCGTTGGAGCCAGGAACAACACCTGTGATGACCCGTGTGCTCCGACTACATTTATCGAAACCAAACTCAAGAATTGGGATCTCAACAGGGATGAAGCATGTCGTTGATTCATGGAAAGATAGCCCGGTAAAGTCCATGCGTTGCTTACCACTGAGCATATTCCAGAAGTAATTCTCCAAAGAGAAGTTGGGGGTATCCAATTTGTTGCGGATTTCGTTGAGCCAGTCACTAGCCTGTACAATTTCGCCGGCTCTCCAACGACGGGAGAGGTCCACAACGATCTGATCCAGGCCTCCGTTGCACGATAAGTCCCATTGGCTATCTTGCTTTCGCAAACAGCAGTCAATGAAGAGTAGATAAATGCAACCTCTCTTATACGGGATCCATTCAGCATACCAATCAGAAAACATCTCTCGACCTGCTTCGCGAATATCCATGCTGATTCGCGGAGAAGAGAAGTACCCCTGGAGATGACGATTAATGCTCTCAATCAGAAAGGCTTTGTCTCTAAATCCGAACCGGTATGGTAGGTAGGCTGAGTAAAGCTCTGCGATTCCTGGACCAATATTAGCTTGATATAGATACACTGCAAGGTTGAGAAACACTACCTTCTCTGAACCAGTCATTATCATAGTCATCCTCTTCATGGCTTAGGTCAGAAAAGCTGTGTACCATTTCATGTGTAAATAGCAGCAAAAGCGAGTCGTCAGTCTCGTCGGCTACCCGCTCATCGTACTCTAGCACGTAGCTTCCTATTAACCCAGAGCCTCCAAATCCGGCTTTCGTCTTTCGGATAAAAACACGATAGGACTCCCCTGAAACGCCGAAGTGCTCGGCCATCTTTGGGTAAAGACTTGTATTGTAGGCCTTGAGCCGGTCGAGATTGGGAAGTAGGCTGCCGAACCAGTAACAAGCAGCGAGAATGTCACTTTTTTGGGCGACTGAGTCTGGATAGGAGCAAACAGGGCCTGTCATATAGACGGTTCTCCACACCGTATCAGCACGACCAACCACGACGACAGGCTCAGGGCCTTCTCCGAGGCTCCAGATACATCTTGTTGACTGTGGCGCCTCCTCTGGCAGGATCCATTCGACCGTGTTTTTATGAACACGGTCAGATATGAGAAGGGGGAGAAACCAGCGGCCAACGCCCTGCAGGCCACCTTGATCCCTGCGAAGGTCCACACGGGCCCCCAACGGAGTCTTCTCTGAGACTTTGCGGGGAAAGGCATCAAATCTCAGAGAAACATGACCCTTGGCTTGTCGAGTAGGGTACCATTGCTGCTGCGTGTTACGGTCCAGACTTGGAATGTCGCGGAAGACGAGCGGCAGTGGTCCGTTATCATCTGAAGCATGGATGTCGCTCTCGCAGTACGGATGCCCAGGGACGTTGTCCACGAAAGTGTCAAACAAAAACATAGGCTGACCATTTTGAATAGAGGGATTCTCTATCTTGAGAAGTACAGAGAGTGCGCTGACGCCGTCTCTGTCAAAATGGGGAGCCAGGCAAAGATAGATTGAGGGATCTTCGGAGTTTGCCATCTTGTGAGGATGTGAGAATGAACATAGATACGAGGCAATGGAGTTGGGTAGCTCGCTATTTATAATTCAAGACAAGAGCTGCATGTTCATGGGCATAGGCCCCAGCAGCTGCAAAGATCGGTTGATAACATTTGGGCCTAGTTATTTACTGAAGTCAGTTACGGCTCCGTGGATTCGTCACCACACTAGTAGACTATACCCAAAGAAGTGCGCGAGAACGAGCAAGCAAACTAAGAAACCCCACATCACTCAAATTTGCACTAATCAAAAAGCACGTAGGCCACGTCTTCGTTGCTTCTACGGATATGTCTAAGGCTGTTGCTTGACTTCCTCTTCTCAATTACCATCGCGGCAAATGCGCACCCAGCCGAGTGTAAAATTGTTTTGTGATCAGTGCCATGTACGGCCCAGCCCCCCCTCGACCCAAGAAAACTAGAATATGCCGTTCACGCGATGGCTGCTATACTTGTCGCCGTAAACACCGCAAGGTACGTAATACCGCACTTTCGCTCCCCTCTAATGCACTCGGCACTCTGCCAAACCCACTACATGAGCGTCGTGGAGTTGAACTGATGGGTCTTTCTTGGTCGTAGTGCGATCTGACCAAGCCGTCGTGCTCCAACTGCACACGCAATGGCTTGAATTGTGAGGGCTATGACTTGCGGCTTACATGGCTGCCTGCCTCACTCGGCACTGGGGATAATCCACAACGGCCGAAGCGCCGAGCTTCGCCGGAAAGGAACAAATCGCCTCCCTCTATACATCCCAATGCTGCCACATCCGTTTCTTACCTAAACGAGCCGGACCGTTGGCTGGAAGCTACAATTGATGATGCCACGACTGTAGATGATGCTCAATTACAGCAACTTCTAACGCACGCTGTTAAGAATCCACAGTTTTCGACAGGGTTCTTACTACTTGACCACGAAGCATATCTACTAAGCCATTTCAATCAGTGTGTGCATGGACAGTTGATGCACCTGATGGGTGACTGGCTGACTGAACTGTTGTATCACCCCTATCTCCAACCTGCATTGATCGCCATCTCAGCTTCCAATCTATTCCAAGAGTATATCTTTCGCCGAGATCCAACTTTAGCCTCGTGCCACATCAAGGAGAGGAAATCCGATACGTTGACACAGTCATGCTATCATCTCGCCATCAATTACTACAACGATGCCATCAGAACCATTAGCGACACAACCTCCAATGGCAACAAATCCCCGCAGCTGAACCTTGCATCAACTCTTCTACTAGTTCTTTTCGAATGGCAATCTGGCAGTGTCCACGGGAGCTTCGTCCATATGGATGGTGCCGATGCCATCGTTATATCTTCTCTGAAACAACTCTGCCAAACATCGACAGGGTGTCTTCTTCTTAAGAGCTGGGCCGACATGCGGGCACGCAAAAATAGACAGAAACTTGCCTTTAGACCACTAGAGGTCGAACTTAGTAGAGCTTGCGATTCTCGACACAGAGTCTTGATGTCTCATGCTCTGCAGTTTTCATCAGGCGTCGCACCGGCCCTTACAAATGCCATTTCGATGAGGGATCGACTTGTCTTGCAAATGTGCGCGGCCCGTGAAGGTATAGATGAGAGTCTTGTACTAAGCCATTTTCGACAATGGTACTCGCATGCCTTTGACTTCAAATACTCAGAGGAGCTCTCTTCTGAGGCTGGATGTGCTGTCACCATGAAGGAGTTGATGAGCGGCCTTGATGCCACTAAACAGGCACTGCAGGAATGGCATAGCAGCCTTGACGAATCACGGCTCCCTGTTTCCCAGGCATCTCCACATCCCACACTTGATCAGAGCTTCGAGGACCGGCTGGTCTTGGTCGAAGATATCACACCGCTACAGTTTCAGACTCCTGACGCCGCGTTCGATTATTTGCGATATGCTGTCAGCTTAGTCATTACATCGCCGCAAGTCCTGGATACATACGTTTTCGCAACGCGGCTAAGAGCGCCTAAAACATATGTTCTCGCCGTTGTTGCTCACCTACTTTCGGTCATTGAAGGTCTCGACCCAGCACAGCTTTTCCGCTACGACGTGTATGATAGTGGGCCTCTCTGGGTCCTGGTCACTCTGGCGCTATGCGTGCCGGAGCCTCACATTGTGTCGTGGATACTTGAGACTATCATGCCAAGATATGAGAAGTATGCGCACCGTGGCTCGATACTTAAAACTTTCATAAATGTAAAAGATATGCTGTTGTGTATACAGTCGCAATTACAAAAGGGTACATTACCACTACTATGCTCCTCAAGTTCTGTAATTACAGAAGATCTCATTTCTAGCCCAGTAGCACGATTTGGGCAGAAGTTTGCTATTATAGGCCGGGACACCTCGGGGTCTTTTAATTACACAATTGTTTCAGCTTAATATCAGACTCTGCTCAGAATTGCAGCGGTATTATAGCTAACATATATATAGAACTCAATACTAAGTTGTCTCTTACTATCTGCTAAGGGATTTTGGAAAAGTAAAAGCACATTTATAGGAACTTGTGACTAAGAAAAAGGCGATATGAGTTTTATATATATCCCCCATACCTTCCTGCACAGCTCCAATATGTATACTTTGTTAGCAACTCTAGACTACGAGCTTCAACTTCAGCTTATCCTCTTTCATAATGTCATCTCTCTTGGTAACAAGCTCCTCCATGTCCCATGGACAGCTTATATATCGCCCACCAAGCCACTCCCTGCGCTCAGAAGCCAGCCAAGCAATTGTATCACCAGCTATATCTGGTCGATGAGGGAGTGCATTCCTGACTGCTTCTGGTGCTCCTTCCGTGATCCTTGTTTTAATCGCTCCAGGATTAACACATAAAGCCAAGAGTCCTTGCTCTCCGTACTCAGCTTGCAGCGACTCTGTCCATCGTAGCACTGCAAGTTTGGAGCTTCGATAACTTCCGCTACCGGGACGAATGCTCAGAGCTCCTGATGACGATACGTTGATCATAATGCAGGAGCCACTAGACTTTGAATGGCTCGATAACTGTACTGGGAGGAATGTGCGGGCCATGTTGAAGAGGCCTTGGATGTTGACTTGCCATGTCCTCCAATAGATATCTGGATCAGACTCGAGGAACGGCTTGTATGGTTCCATATGTGCTGCATTATTGATAAGAATGTCCAATCTTCCGTTGAATTCCTCGACTAGCGAGTCGTACATTGCTTTGACACTCTCTTGGCTTGCAATGTCAACTTTGTAGCCCAGCACCAGAGGCTCGTCACGATTAGCTTCCGTTGCGGCTAATTTCAATTTCGTGATGACGTCATCAGATATGCCTTGGAGATCGCAACATGCTATGGATGACGCTCCAGCACGTGCAAAGGCCGTAGCAGTAGCGAATCCCACGCCATCCTCATGTGCTGTGCCCGTGATGAGGACGTGCCTACCGGTCAAGTCCAGTTTCAGAGGCGAAATGTATTCATAAGATGTTGAATGGTGGGTGAGAATAAAGTCAGCACCGACGGGAAGCTTCTTGACGGTCGACATGATCAATTGGGTGTTTGGAGTTATGGATCCGAAGATGAATGCTACTGGGGATAGGTAACTAGGAAGGCGCGGTATTTATAACTTCACATGTCTACACGTAATAAGTGGAGGTCGGATGATGTAGGGTAAAATCTCTCGGGCTTTGATAAACCGATATTCAACACTGAATAGGATCATAGACCCCACAAAGCCAGAACAAGAAGGATGGCGAGCAAATTGTTAGAGGATGAGTAGATATGTTAATTCTTATAGGAATTTAATCTTGAAAAGTAAATTGACCAGTAATGTACATCATTTATAGCCCAAAGCCACAAAGAAGTTTGACTCTAACTTGCATAACTACTGTTCTTCTCGATAGCACCCACAATTGTTAGCTAAAATAATCAATTATATAGGGGCTCGAGTGCTGCTTTCAGTTATCAATATTATCCCATGTTACCAAGAATATTATACCTAGCCATTTCGTCACACATCGTACGTCAGGCAAGGGTACTTCACGCTACTTCGCTGGTGGCCTTCACCATCGGAGATTAAAACCCCGCTATTGATTATTAATCTGCATTTGCCCCCAAGGTTTGGAATAGGATCGCGGAGACTTGGTCAACCGGGGACAGGAAATGTATTTACCCGTATACAAGTATGGCTCGCTATGGACAATAGTGTGATTCTATACTTACCTTCATAGATGCATGCATTCTTCGGATGCATGGCGGTTTTAGGGTTAGCCAATTCTGATGTAAGTTTTCTAGGATTCCGCAGATCATGAGAGGCCTGAAGCTTATTTTCTTCCAAACATAACGTCCCATCGTTCCCAAGCAGAGATCCATATTGAGACTCTCTTTGGCAGAGAGTAGTTGCTCCTTACATGCTTCTCATTCTTTTTTTTTTTTTTTAAAAAAAAAAAAGTGCACCAGCTTTTATATATAATCCGACAGAACCGCTAAATCCGGCGAGATATTTTCTCTCGTCTGCCGTCAATATACTGATATTCGGCTTCTCTCAATGTCTCTAGATTTACTCCTCTTGCGTAGGATTCGCCACAATAGTTCCAAGCCAATATTCATTCTGATCAGGATGATCCGTCCACTCATGATCTTCTTCTTCCACATACAACCTCACAATCCTTCCATCAGGGTCCTCACAAGCCATGACCCAGCCCTTTATCCCTATGAAGATCTTACTCCTCTTCACCCCATGCGTATCCAACCACGTCCCCCACTCTTCCAGGTCTGCGCGAGTACCCACGCCCCAGGTAATAGGGTCCCAACCCTTCTGCATGACAGCTTGCTTGGGCACATGGCGTAGCTCGATGATGAGCTTGGTGGGCTCGTGCGTGAGCATGATGGCAAAGAGCTTGTGGTCTGGGGTGTAATGGTTGTATTCCATAATGCGCGTCACAGGAAAGATAGTTTCATAAAACTTCCCAGTCTCGAGAATGTCACTGCAGGGCAGCTTGAGATGATTGATGCCACTAAAAGATTGTGGCCTTTTTGGCTGTAGTTGCGCCATAGTGATAGCTAAAGATAATGTTGAATGCTGTTTGTTCAGGATGGATGAGTTGAATCTACCGCTTCACCCATTACTCTTATATAATTCCCAAGCCGATACTCCCGAACTATGTTCAGATCGGCAAGGGTAACATGATTGCCGCTCGCGTCGATCCATAAGGCCGAACCCGACATACCGAGCTTTTGTTTTAGTGCGCTGACAATGACATCAGAAAGCCTCTTATTAAGTTTAAGCTGTGTGTGCTATTTCGAGACCGTGGCCACTGGTTTTATCGCAAATATCACATCTCTTTTAATTTTGACATTATACTAGCGTTTTATTATTCTTGCTGATTTTAAGATTGATCTATGGACATACTATGTAGATAACAAAGATTAGAAATCTTATTTATGGACTCAAAAACAGTATTTGAATAGATAACTAGCAAACGAAGGCAATCCCATCCGCGATGATTCAGTAAACCTCAACCTCCAGGGGTTCCATATCACCGATCTGCGCTTTGATGAAATCTCCCTTCACAAGCCATCTATTTTCATGAGAGCCAGCAGATCCAGAAGGCGTTCCAGTCATGACCATATCTCCAGGGTCCAGAGGTAGTATCTGGCTCATCTCAGCAATACACTCTGCTGGGCTCCGAATCATTTCACTGGTTGACCCATCCATCATCAAATCACCGTTAAGCTACAGTTTGACTGGCACATTATCCAAGTTTCCAATACACTCTTTAGGCCAAAATATGGGCCCGCACGGTTTCATTCCTGGCTGCGCTTTGCCGCGCATGATGTCCACCAAGCCTTGGGGGCCAGTCTGGAAGAGATCGCGACAGCTGAGATCAAGGCCAATAGTGTATCCAGCGATAGCTTCTGCAGCCTGCTCTTGAGTCGCGTTTCTGAGCCCTTTTCCCATCACAACTGTCAACTCGCACTCCCAGTCAAACTGCTTAGTTGTCGGTGGAAGAGGAACTGTTTTCCCCGGTCCTACGATCGAGCTGGTAGGCGGACAACTGAAGAACGGCATAGGATCCCATTTCTCCGCAGAGAGACCCATCTCTTTCAAATGACCTGAGTAATTAGCCCCGACTGCAAGAAGCTTGTTGGGGTAGAGGATTGGCGTATGAAAATTTGCGTCTTTGAGCTGAATTCGGTGTGTTCTGACTTGCGCATCTCCGTTGACTACACGTGATGCAAACTGTTGCAGCGAAGAGTACGCCGAAGGCCAATCCTGGAGCAGGCCTAAGACGGTGCGACCGTGGAAAGACTCATCAAGGGATGACAGTGGGTACACCCATTGCTTGATAACAATTGCAGCTTCGAGGTTTTCATATGCGTTGCGAATAGTAGCGGGTCCAAATGATACTCCGTTAGAGGACATTTCTAATAGGTATGGAAGCAGCTTGCTCTATCGGTAGGTAGATGATGCATTAACTTAAGTTGATTTGGCACTGCGGCGGAACATGATGATGGCTAGACATTTATGTGAGTGCCACTACTTCTGCTGTGAGACGAACACAGTCAGCCCTACCTGGGTAGTCACAAGCACCGTAGCTGGGGCTCATTTGCTTGACGTCATAATAAAGCATTATATCTGTCCACTATTACTTCGATCCTAGGTCTTACAGTCTCGTGTTAGAGCGTGAGCGGGAACACCGGAGTCGGTATCGTCGGCATGCTAGCAATGTGCCGTCGGTTGTATTACCAAGATGTTGGTAGGAACGAGAGGCTAGAAAGGTGATCGACAAAAGTGATTGTCGATCACTTTTACGCATGCATGACCTCTTTAGCTCTAGGTCTCACATCGGATGCATGGCCCTTTTAGGCTTACTGGAGACACAGTGAGACACTAACCTCTACAGTACTAGGTTATGAACTTTGACCCATGTTGAAGACGATTAACATCCATTAAGTCATATGAAGCATCGACAGGAATTGAGTTGAAACTAGGTATCAATCTACACATCTCTCTTTCATCACGCCCGCAAATTCATCAAAATGACCAGCACCGTTGATTTCGACAATCCAGGCAAGACTGTCCTGAAGCCAGTAAAATTAGCACACGTTGTACTCCGTACCAACAACTTCCTCCGTCTCTCATCCTACTATCAGACCTTTCTCCAAGCCCAAATCAATTTTGAAAATCATTTCATGCATCTCCTTACCTACGATGATGAACATCACCGCATTGGTATAGTCAACATGGATATCGCCAACAAAGACCCAAAGACATGCGGTCTTGAGCACATCGCCTTCTCCTACTCATCCCTCACCGACCTCGCCATATCCTATCTTCAGCGGAAGGAAAATGGTATTGAGCCATTTTGGTGCATTAACCATGGCCCGACTACCAGTTTGTACTATCATGATCCTGATGGGAATACGCTTGAGTTGCAGGTTGAGAATTTTGATACGTTGGAGGAGGCGGCGGAGTATATGAAGTCAGAGGCCTATTTGACAAATCCGCTGGGTGTAGATTTTGATATGATGGATTTGATCAAGAGGATTAGAAGCGGGGAGAGTGAGAAGAGTCTGAAAGCGAGGCCGGCGAGCGGGCCACGAAGCTTAGATACTGTCCCAGCTTAGATAAGGGGTCTGTTGATTTATTGACATGCCAAAGCAATTTGTTGTCGAATCCAATTCTCTAGTCTGTACGTAAAGTCTTTGTGTTGAGCTGATACTCGCTTCTCCTGCTGAAGAGCCCAGCATATTCCACGAGTATAGCAGAGAGTGATCCTTTCCTGAGTGAGACAGAGTGAGCCACAATCATCAAGCTGGATCGAGGCCAATAGCGGGGTGCTTGACTCAACAAGAATATCTGCTAAACATGAAATTACCGTTTGATGTATCTCAATCTCCTGTTCGAAGTCGAGTTGATCGAGAGACATGTTTTTCATCGCAAAAAGAGCCTGAATTAGTGCCGACCGCAAGACTAGCTGTCCATGGTAGAAAAACGACATTTGGTGCGCAATGAATGAGTCCTCGTAAACCAAGATGTAATCTGTGAAAGGAAGAGAACGTGCTGTCAACGCCTGCAGAACCTCGCTATTATCGGCAAGGCGGATACGTTTCGGCACCCATGATTCAGGTAGGCAAGTCTTCCACTGCTCATACTCATCCAAATTCAGATGAATTTGGGAAATGAAATGGGACAATTCTTCCCAATGAAAAGAACCGAAATCTCGAGATAGGGCGAGAGCTTGTTGAGCTCCAAGTTGCATCTTGCTGAGACTATATCTTGGCGTGGACAGATCCAACATATCGAGACAGGCCAGTTGCACTGGTAGAGGTCCGAGGCCGAGGCCGAGTTGTCTGACTTGCAAGCGATGATTTGCCATTCGATAAAGGGCGAGGCCAACGTCGGATTGAATCTGCTTAGCTCCTCTTACGGCAAGGAAATATTCGATCGCATTGTTGTGAAGTTTGAGGGGCTCTTCTCTGACCATGAAAACAACCTAGAGTTGGTCGTCAGTCTTTCAATGTACCGCGCTGTTCAGTTCTCAGCGTTTTTACCTCAAACATATCGATAGTCATGATCGCCATCAACGTAGCATCATCGGCGACGAGGGTATGGTGCATGATCGCCTTTCTAACAGACGCCAGCGCAGCACCGTATCTCGACAATGCCATCTGCTTTATGTTTCCGTGACATGTCATGGAATTCCCTGCATTGGCTAACGCAAAAGCCTCAACTGCAAGGTTCAGCGCAGAGACTGGAGCAGCCTTGGCTTTCATCTCGGGAAGCAAATCTAGATACCCAGGATTCTTCAGCTTGGTAAAAGGTCTCGAGACCCATTCCGCGTAGAATATATCCATTATCCTATCCTCGAGCCTGAATAGGACAGGACTGGGAATGCTCAGCCAAGCTTTTGGGTTAGCTGCATTCCGTGTTTTAGCAAGAAAGCAAAGAGGCTCACAACTTTGCACGACGTCAACATCCAAGGCACGTAAATTATCGTCTTTGTTAGCACCATGAAGACAAAGCGGATTGGCTACACGTTTTATACCACGACGCGCTCGCTCAGAATTGAGTTTGGCCGTTGCATTTTGATCACGAAACATGTAGTCAGAATCCGACGCATATCCGCCACAAACGATTTCGAGCCTCGAGCAGAGGCCACATGTCGGTCTCTTAAGGTCGCACTATGATGATCTTCAGCCAGGATGGTTCAATGCAGGCCCAGTGGCTCTCACCTTTGTCTTGGCGGTTCTGCAAGGTAAACAAGCGCGGGAAGTAACCATCATGCAGCTTCACATGCGGAGTAATCCAAGCCAATACTTCCAGTGAAGTCTTAGTAACTTATCTAGGTCAGAGAGATTATTGCGATTACCTCCAATTGTGGGAAAGGTCACAAGTTTATCTGCTGAAAAATCCATCGGCATTCGCGGTACTGAGTCTCCCCGCTCCAAATGTCAGCCTTGCGCCTCTAGTCTACGCTTTGATGTCATAACCGCGCGCGTAAGCCTCTAATGTTGAGGCGACTACAGTCAGACATCTCAGATTCACAGTGAGTAAAGCTTTATACAAGGAGTAACTACATATAAAATAAATTAGATAGGTAACATATAAT
>JAAOAY010000629.1:0-26458 GCA_013396255.1 Fusarium sp. NRRL 25303 | reverse complement strand
GAGAAAGATCTATTCGGTCCAAGTCTGATTGGTGGAGGTAGTGGAGAATTCTGTGGGGTCACACGTGACGTAGCCGCGAGGGTCGTAACACCAGATTAGGCTACTTGCTTAAGTGTAACTAAATGTATATAGCTTAGTAATTATACTATTAGAAAGGAGGGAAGATGGATATATATTTATCCTATTGTAAAAAGTCTAGTCTGACTCTATAAACCGGTTTACAGGCCTTCTGAGTCTTCTTTTAGGAGAATATATATTAACTATAAGGCCTACCATTCTGAGTTCCCTGTTGTGGTCTTATAAAACGAATAGGTGAGGGTAGCGTTCAGGATGATAAGGATTTCTCGTTCGATATCGGGCCATCACATGATGCGATACGATATACCAATTATTCCAACTTGTGGAATTCATGAATTGGTTTGATTGATTGAATTGATAGGAGATGAGCAGCGTAACTGGCTCGAGCTCTCGGTAGTCAGGACTGCAAGACGGTAATACACTACCTTTTAAACGTGGGATTAAGCCGACTAATCCAACAAAGGAAGCCCGTCGATCTACATTTGACAAGTCTGACTGACTCTCCCTTTCGCAGTGTAGCTTTTCACCCCATCGGGTTGTTCCACCGGTAGCCCACCGGGCATCCCACCGTACAATTTTGTTAACCTTAAAAATTTAGAGTTATTTTACGGCATGAGCCGATACTAGAAACTATTCTAAAATAGGCAGGTTTGCTGTCTCCGTGACGCATTTATCCCGCGAAAAGAGCACCCTAAGATTTGAAGGCCGTGCTTCCCCATACTTTTATGGAAAGATCTCCGGTGATCACTGCAGGAACTCGAAGGGTCTCTTGATCACTGGTGCGCCTACCTGTGTGGGGTATCGCTATGTAAATTACAGGATACGAGGGCCGATCGGTATGTCAAAGCACTGCCAGGGTACTTCACGCATGACTTCATCACAATTGTGACAGTTCTTAGGAAAGACTATATATAGGAAGATTGAGAATCTCGGTCGAAGCAAAACAATTACCAACCAGTTCAAGCTCATCAATCTGGAACATTCACTCATCTGACTATCAACACTAATTATGAAGACCCTAATTGGTACCTCGGCTTTGATGCCACTTTTCGCTCTTTTGACTTGTGCCCAAAACACAAACATTCTGGAGCAGCATTTTGGCAATGACACGGACTGGTATCGTGACAGAGTTCCCATCTTTGAATGCAGCGACAAATCCATCACCGATGTCTACTACTACCGCTGGAAGATCTTTCGTACCCACCAGCGCAATGTGGGCTCAAATGGGTTTATCTCAACTGAATTCCTCGACAACGTCAGCTGGCAGAACAAAGATTGGGCATCCCTCAACGATGCCTCCATCTTCCATCTGAATGAGGGCCGGTGGTGTCGTGATCCGCGCTATAAGCAGGATTATGCAAAGTTCATGTACAGCAAAAACAGCAATCCTCGGCAGTATACCGAGGCTATGGCGGCAGGTGTCTGGAACAACTATCTTGTTGATGGCGATCCTGAGTTATCCTTGTCACTTTTGCAGAGTATGCAAGACAACTACGAAGCTTGGATCAAAGAACGCTTCGACGAATCCAAGGGTCTCTTCTGGATTGCTCCCCTGCAGGATGCTACTGAATACACTATTGGTAGCATCGATGCATCTGGAGGCAGGGATGGTTTTACAGGTGGAGAGACCTTTAGGCCAACTTTCAACAGCTACCAGATCGCCAATGCTCGAGCGATCGCCAACATCGCCAAGATCAAAGGGGATCAGGCAGTTGTCGATAAATACAACGATCGTGCCGCTGCGCTCAAGAAACGTATGCAGGATGATCTTTGGAACTCGACCTTCAACCACTTCATCGATCGCTACTACGTTAACAACGACTTTGTCAAGTATTGGGCGCCCATTCGCGGAAGAGAGCTGGCTGGCATGGTCCCATGGACCCACGATGTACCGGATGATAGCGAGGAGTATTCCAAGGCATTGGAACATATCATCGACCCAGAACGTCTCGCCGGACCTTTTGGCCTGCGTACGGTAGAACCCTCGTATGAGCATTACATGCAAGTCTGGCGCTACGAAGGTGATCACGTGGAGTGTCATTGGAATGGCCCAAGTTGGCCTTACCAAACTACGCAAGTTCTTACGGCTTTAGGTAATATCCTGGATCATTATCCCACCTCAGCTAAAGCGGTTAGCGTCAAGAACTACATCAGTCTCTTGAAGCAATATGCAGCTCAGCATTACAATAAGGATCATGGTACCCTTGATCTCGAGGAGAACTACGATCCAGATACTGGCTATCCTATCGTTGGACTAGGCCGCTCGCACCACTACTTCCATTCTGGATATATCGACTTGATCTTGTCGGGTTTTGTCGGAATCCGGCCTCGTCAGGATGACGTGCTTGAAGTCCATCCTCTTGTCGACACAGAAGAAATCTCATACTTCCGTGCTGAGAATGTTCTTTATCACGGCCGCAACGTTACTGTTCAATGGGACAAGATGGGCAACAAGTATGGTGAGGCTGGCCTGAAGGTACAGGTTGATGGACAAGATGTAGGCTCATCGGACAAACTCGAACGCCTCGAGATCAAACTTGAGCGTGAGATAGTTCCTGTTTACAGACCTATCGCCAAATCCATCCAGCTTCAAGCTGACTCGTCTTCTCCGAAAGTCAGCTCTTCCATCCCAAACGCCGATCAACAGCGTGTACATGATGTTTTCGACGGACGTATCTGGTTTTGGCCCGAAGCAACTATCGTCAACGGCTTTGATACACCGGAGGGTAGTACCGATGAGCAATGGGTTAGTATCGACTTTGGATCAGATCAACAAGCAAAGCGGGCAGAAATCGCTTTTTATGAGAACGCTGAACAGGGCTTTAATGTTCCTGCTAGCTATCGTGTTCAGATTAATGACGATGGTTGGAAAGATGTCAGTGGAACTGACTATGGACAGCCAGTCGCGAATGGTATCACCAAGGCGTCTTGGTCGGCTGCCTCAGCGGGGACCTGGAGGATTGCTGTAAAGCCGCAAGAAGGTTCTCGCACACGCCTGGTGGAGTTTTCTTTGTTCGAGTAGGCTAGGTCACAGGAGTGTAAAGATGGTCTACGTTGTACCAGTAAATAACTGAAATATTATGCGGTGATTTAGGACGATCATAAGGATCTTACTAAGAAATAGTAATAGGTCTCGAATTTTACCTTCTAGAACGTTGTGCCTTGGTCGTTACCGACCCATCGACCTCTGCTCGCCAGTTAATCTCGAGGTCGGAGCCATGTAAAGGTATTATCATGATGGTGAGACATTTCAAACCTTTCTGTTTCGAGACCTTGCATAAGCCAATATAACTTATCTCCAACAAGTTTGACTTCAACCTTAAATATATGCAAGTCATCCCAGTAGGTGCCGACGTACTCGGTCAGTGGTCTTGGTGATGTTCCCGCTTTCCTACCCTTCTCCAATTCGTCCAACACTCGGGGGTACCATTTGAGATTCTCAGTAACTGCCGCTTCTGCTAGCCCAATAAAATCGGTTCTGATCTCCGAAGGTATGTTGACAACCTCTTCAAAGATCAGCTGACCGATCCAGTTCGCTGCATCATTAAGAGCCAGTGAGTTGGTAAGGACAACGATCACAGTCTCCGTCTCGGGCAAAAGGCCCACAAAGGTGAGTGATCCAGGAAGGCTTCCCTGATGGAACAGAACGAGACTGGAGGTACCTCTACCAATTGTAGGCATACCTTGGGGGAGTAATGCTGGGTTGAGGCCGATCGGTCCCAAGCGGCCTGGCAGCTGAACTCTTCCCCATTCAAATGCACACGAGGCCTCGTGCTGCGATGGCTGGTCAAATGGAATCTTTGCCGACACTATATGGCTTAGCTGTTTGAGGGGCGAGCCAATGTCAGGGCTGGAGTTTCCACTGGCCTGAGAATTGAAGCCTTTGATAAAGCTCCTGTATAGTTTGAGCAGATCTTTGACTGACGAACGTGCCCCACCGCTAGCGGCCCCGTACCCATCATCGCCCATCTTAAGAAAGTCGATAGGGACCGTGGATGCATCGTCGAGAGCGTTGTAGCATATGGCTACATCATCGACACTTTTTGACGGCGTCTGGAAAGAGGTCCGTTCCATTCCAAGAGGGTCCAGAAGGCGGCTTTGCATGAAGTCAGAGTAGGACTGTCCACTGGCTCGTTCAATGATAGAGCCAGCCAATTCGTAGTGGAGGTTGTTGTATCCAAACTGAGCATGGAATGGATGTATGAGAGGTCTGTTGTTGATGTATTTCATAACGTCTTCAGACCTGAGAAGAATGTTACCCGCAGTTCCAAGAATGACATTGTCACCCCAGCCCATCCCAGTACGATGGCAAAAAATGTCCGTTATGGTAGTGTTGTTATGAAGCATAGGATTCACGGAGCAGAAATCCGGCAGGATGTCCTTGATGAGGCTATCCCATGATACTCGATCCTCCTCAACAAGGAGACCAAGTCCTGCGGCAGTGATGGCTTTGGTCAAAGAACGAATCGGGAAGATTGTATCTTCAGTGACAGCGAGTTTCTTTTAGACGTCACGAAAGCCGTAATCATCAGAATATCGGATTGTCCCTGGCCATTACATCGATAGCCACACCTGGAGTGCCTGTGATGGCCATCAAGCGTTCAATGGAACGCCGCAGGTAACGGAGCCTGACCGTAATGTCAGCCGTTTTGGGTTGATGTTTCCTGCGCAATAAAAAGGTCAGCAACAGAGTGATATAAGCGTCGTTGGAGTTGATAAAGTTTATGCATAATAAAGTGTAAAATCGTTGTAGTCAATCCTATTGGCCACTGGATGCTAAAATGTCACGAACCCTATCTAACAGTTTGAGTTAGCCTATTATAGACACCAATAATCTTCTCCCAGTGAAGCACCTGTTTTCGAAACAAGATATCCTTCTCCGTTTCGTCCTGAATAGGCGGATCCTTGCAAGCCAGTACTCGGCACGGCTTGCGCTGCCTGTGCACCATCCGCTGTTTCCCTAATCTATCAACTACCTGGTAACCGCGTATACTCAGATTATGCCTGTTTCCTTCAGTGTCACTGTCAATTGTAGTTACCACAGGTCGTAGATCAAGGCAAACAAGCGCCGAGCCACTCTCCACCAGAACCTCCAAAACAATTAAACCGCTGGCGAAGAGCGTGCCGACGGTCGGCTTAACATCCACAGAGAATCCTTCAGCTCCGGTATTGGAAAAGACGTTGTTATAAGGTCCTCTAAAAACCAATGGAGTTTCCCTCTCGGATGATAGGAGATGCATTATGATGTTTTGCTCGGGCAAGTTTGTGACATTTGCCAGCTCGCGTACAGTTCGACAAGTGACGCGACCCTTCAAAAAGTCTCTCCAAGTCCATTCGCCAACACGAATGCTCTTTGAAACCAGGATGATAAACGCTGCCACGATCCAAGCAAACATGGTGATATTAAAAGGATCCACGCCGTCGATACGCGAACCGACGAAAAAGCCAGCCATAAGTCCACCAAGAACAAGTATGGCACATCCCGCCAGTATCGAAAGGGTATACGGTAGACAGCTTATGCTAACAGCGTGCTCTTCGATTGCCCATTTACTGGCAGAGTCCGAGACCCTTTTACGTTTTGATGCTGGGATTTGCTCTTCAACTGCTCTAATGGCTTCCAAGTCATGTTGTCGAGGATTTCGCTCAACCTGCCTCAGTTGAGGAGGAAGTCGGTAGTTCCCGGTTGAGTCGAAGTAATCAGACAGTGGAAGGCTCCTTCGCAGTGACGTAAGATCTTTCCGTGAAAGAGTGTTGTACAGACTGACAAAGCCCTTAAAACTTTGGGCTGAATCGTAAATCCTGGTAAGAATGTGTGAAACCCGTAACGAAGCACAAAGCCGCACCATGTCATCCATCGCAGACGGATCCATACACGATGAAATGACCATAACACTGATTACTCCAGCCATGGTTTTCAGTTCGACGGAGAAAGAAGCCCCTCTTTGGATAGACAACTGTGATAGGACTCTCCTTGATGCAATTGCCTGGCTCGAGCTGTTCTGGATATCGAAAGCAGTGTTTCGTAGGAGACCAAAAGCACGGCGAAACATCCCAACTGCTACACCAGATGAGGAACCTGAGATATGTCCCAGCCGATTCTGAAAGGTAATGGTGGGAATGCCTCGCGATCCTGCTGAAAAAACAACAGCAGAGACTTCGAACTCATCTGTCTGTCTACTTCGAGTGTTTCGAGTATTCAAGTCGCTGAAAATATGCCACAGAAGGCGGAATAGGCAGTTCGATATCGCACTCATATCTGAACTATAAGTTGCAATGTAGCGGTCCCCAGGACCTCGCGTCGGATTTGAATTGTTGTCTCGATGTCGAAACCCTGCTGCCACATCAAGACTAATTTCAGACGGGTTCTCAGCTGCGGTGACCGGATAGTACCCCAAGTCCTGTCGAATGGTATTTTGGCACTTCACTGGAAAGAACCTTCAGCTTTGTTGAATATTTGCCAAGCACTGTGATGGCTATGCTGACCCAATCAACCTCATCTGAGGTGAAGTCGTCGCATAGTAGCCGCGCCACAGTTTCGGTAACATAGTCAACAAGGTGGTAGTAGATCGGCGCCTCACTATCTGTCACACCGACAACCCCATCGCGAAGCATGTACTGCTCATTCACTTCGATATCTCGTCGAATTACGTGACGCTCTCGTATACCACCTTTGCGTATGATCTCTGGCACTGAACCGAGCCTTCTCTCAATCCTTTCAAAGATTCGCCCAATGACGAACCCTCTATCTGATATCCGCCTCTGTGATTCGGAGGCGATCATCAGATTCTCGTCCAGACCGTATATAGACAGTGCACAGAGTAACTGGTCGGAAAGCCTTTCTAGCCAAGTGAATCCTGTACTGTTGATACTTGAGGCGAGTTCGCGACTGAGAGCCGATTCTAGGGGCTGTTGAGGATTGTTTAAGCGGGAAAGAATTCGATTCACCTCGGTTTCCCATAGATATTTTTCATATATGTCAACGACGTTGTATTGCGATAGGTCGCCAAACCTCGGTGTTGTGGTCGAATTCTCGTTGTCGAAGCTGAAAGTTTCGTCGCCAGCAGGAAGGGCAGTTCTTAGAGACTTTGCAATTTGTAAAACCTTTTCTCTAAGTTTGTCTTGTGATTTTGAGGGGTATTTCCCTGGTAGGCTCGTGTTGGGAACGGCTTGTGAAGGCCCGGGCCCATAGGGATTAGTTGAGGCTAAGGAAGTCATATTGTGCAGAGCGAATACTCTAGATTAAGCGTAGGTAGCTAATAAGCCTTTATTCACACACAATAATACTGACGAGAGATTTTCAGTTCAGTCATGAGACTTCGCGAGACTGTATTATCAAGGAGCAGCCGCTTGACACAGGTGCGGGGTCCAAAATCCGGTTCATTGCGGTATTATGCAGTCAGCAGCAAATTTGTCACACCAGCTGCAAAGGATAACGTGGAAAGACAATTAAATTAAAACACGTCGATTGGTGATAGTACATAACAAGTATTTGAAGCCCGAACTCTCTCTGTCGATAGAATAAAACCGCTTTCTGGTCTTCGAAGACCGTCGCTATCAGGATCATCATCACTTGAGCTTCGACCAAAATACGGCTGATGTGACGCCGAACATGGCAAACATAAGCGGCCAGTCAAATTTTGACATATTCCAGCAAGTTCTTCGTAAAACTGACATGGGAAAATCATCTGGCAAGAAAGTAACGCCAAGACTTGAATCAGTAGGTAGGTCACTCGGCTTTAACTAAAGATATGCCTTTAGCTGACGCAAGTTTTGTCAGCAGAGCTGTCGGAAATTATACAGGATGGCATACCATCTAGCATAAGGTCGTTTAATTCTCCGAGGGAGAGAGATATTTTGCCTTTTATTCGGCAGACAACCCGATGGGACCACGAATTGGGTCACAAAATTGAGCTATTAGAGGTGCCAGACAAAGATTGGACGACATGGACAAGTGTAGACACGGAGAAAATGCTAAGATCTTATATTCGGCATCAAAGCTTGTTTTCTAGGTCGGGAATGAAAGTCACTGATCATCTAGTGTTCTTTCATGCTTCAGAAATCATATTAAGAGAACTTTGGGACTTGGGCAAAACAAACGGTCTACGGAACTCAAGATTTACTCATCGGGATAAGTCTGATTCATCTTCGGAAGATGATTTCTACGGGTACCAAATTCAACCTCGAGAGATTGTGATTAACCACGAACGCTACCGAGACTTGTTCTTCGAAATCGTGGATATCAAGAAGAATACTCCATGAACACTATCGATGTCTGCCATCAAGACTTTGGAGGCACTCGACAAATTTATCGACCATGTTTTCCCCGGTGCCAGAAAGCTTTTTGAAAAAGAATATCAGGGCATACAAATACCGTATTCTCATATATGGGTATTCTTTAAGCCCGGAAGAATCATTTACGAGAAGCGCCTAATCCCCCCCCAACGAACCGTACGAGCAATGTTTCCGGGTGAAAAGGGCTGGTGAATATGCTAGTCGTTGCGATGGAAGCAGCGTCTTTCGGCTGCTTGTAGAGGAAATCATTTCTGTGCTGGGAAATGGAGAGAGCCCAGGCAATCGACTCGTTTTAACGAGTCGACATATACGGGAATATAGTGGCTTGCGAGATATTACGACCGAGGACATAGGCATTGTTCCTTTGAGCATTATTCCCAAGGAAAAGCAAAGGGAGATTTGTACTGCCATTTCGCAAAGAAGCCGTCAATTCCTCCACCTCTCAGCTATGCCTTTCAGCGTTTGGAACTACAAAGGACCGGTAGAGCTTCTTACCCAGATCACAGGACAGGTCACAATGGAAGACGCGAATCTGTCAATGGCGGGGAGGGCGTGGCAAGCATGTTGTGTTCCCATTGCTCATATCCAAGACTAACAATGTTGACAGAGGCACACCCACGAGAATGTGGTCATAGACCTACAATCTTCGACCAATTACTTTAATCATCGCTTTCCGGGATGGCTCCATAGCTTTTACGATTCAGATAATGACACAGAAAAGAAGATTTGGCCCCAGATATCGGGCATGGAACCCGGCGGGGAGCCTGATTCAGAAGCTGGAAGCTATATGGAGCATTTTCTTTTAATATGTCGAGGTTATCTACAAGGATACCTAATATCCTCGACGTTCTATGCAGTCAATATCCTGGTTAGCGAGCTGCGCCAGCCTGTCTGGGATCACCAGCATCGGTGGGGGCCAGTGGCCATTTCGTGCCCCGATGAATCTCGTTGGTATACACTCTTACAAGGGTATTTCGAAGAAGAAGAAGAAATGCAGACGAAACTCGCCCGGCGTCAAACGAGAGGTTCTGGTCTGGTGCTTGTATTGCAAGGGTCGAAAATCTTGACAAGAATAGTGGCGAACAGTAAGTTGGGGCCTCTCAGTAACAGCAGTCACAGAGCGGACCAGATCCTTAACACAAACATACAGATATCTCTACCAAATTGAAAAGACCACTAGTTTCCCTTAGCCTTACAGAGGATGGCCGACGACTTTTAGAGGCTTCGAACGAATCGCTCAGATGGGGTGGACTTCTACATATAGACCAGCACGAAGTTCACAATAGCCAACAACAGGCTAGAGGTAAGTGCCCTAATACTATAATTAATCAATAACACAAGTTGCTAAATAACATGGCGTAGAACTGGCCAGACACTTTTCACTTTATCCTAGTGTTGTGAAGGTGATATGCAACGATGCAATTGAGCTAGGAACAGCTTGTGAAGGCGAGATCGATGGTGTTATCGCGTGTAATACATCTTCAGGTAACCCAATACTAGAAGTGTGGAAGACATATCTCGTTACAGAACTACCAGAACTCACTGCGCCGATCTCGGAACAGCGTCTCAATGATGCTTGTTGAATCTTGGCGCAGCTTGAGCCTAAGGAGAGCCGTATGGGAAAAGTTCTGAAGACGGCTAAAAGAATAGCCATAGCCGAAAGAAGCGTGGTCAGTTTTGGTCATATTTTTGCTGTGATTCGGTCGTCCCTATCTTTGGCCAAACTTGAGGAGGTCAAGGATATCCTGGCGGCTGGTGATGAACTTGGATGATTACATTATGTTGCGACTGAGTAACACGCATTTTTGTCTGTCCTCTTCTATCAAATACTAATGCTCAGCCCTTTTTTGGGCCACATAACTCATATTAAGATGTTCTACAAGTAACACCCAACTGAGGTCTACTCCTCATCTTCCGGAACAAAATTGGCTTCGAGTTGGCGATGGATACTATCAGCGTCGAAACCCTCAAGCTCATCACCTCTGATAGTCCACCCTTGTCCTTCAACAAACGCATGGACATCGCTTTGAAGCTCTTCAATATCCTCATAGTCAAACTTCCAGCATTTATGAAGAATCCTTTGCATGAATTCATCTTCAAGATCAGGCATCCAGTCCTCCTCGGTCATCAAGCGTTCCGTTTCGCCCCAATCTCTCCCCATTCCGTCACCTGGTAGTTCAGAGGTCATGATCTGATAAACTAATCTACCAAACATGAAAATATCGGTTTTGAGCGTTGGTACTCGCACCGCGCGCGAAAGAGGGAGGTATTCTGGCGAAAACTCGATGCCGCTGAAGAAAGAGCCGGGGAAATTCCAACCATTGCCTGGGTCGGTAAAGTCAGAACCGAGGAACCCTGCTAGCGCCATCGATAGAGAGCCTGCACTGATCCAGCAGTTAGTCTCGATGAGCTCTCCGTAAGCGATACCGCGAGAGTGGATTAATGAGAGGCCTGATAATAGTTGCAAGCTCCACTGGTAGGCCAGAGGTCGGAACTCGGGCTTGATCCGGGACGTGGGAGGTGCAGTGTCTGCTTGAGCCGTGTACACCTGAGAGCCATAGTTCTGGATAAACGTCCAAAGTGAGCCATACGACGGCTTCTTGAGGATAGGAAGGCCCGTCCATGCATCTTGACCGATAACACTGGTACATACAGTAAGCAGAGGCCATGGGGATGATAAATCTTGATGACCTACGGTACAATTCTTGGATGATCCTGGTCAATCATGTTATAAGCGTATGAAGTTTTGAAGCAGTCGAAAGCCTCTGTATCCTCTCGCCACAAAGCATCCGGGTCGTCGGCCTGATTTTCGACCCAGAATCGGGAGCTGGGTACAAAGATGACAGATTCAGCATCCCTTGAGTAAACATGAATGTCCCCAATATCTATCGGCCATCGAAGTCGACGGCCTTGAGGGTCGGTTAATGGGACAGTCCGAGGACCTGTTGCAGTTCGATAGTAGGTCCCCAGCTGGGCCTTATTGCGTACACCTCGAGCCATTGTGAAGTGTGATGAGAAGAGATGATGGGCTTCGCTAGCGAGTGGGGGATGATGAAGTCGTTGAGTTATGGTTGGTTACGTTCCCACTTTCAATTGTTATACTGACAAGAGCGCCCGGAATGTTTATCCGGGCCGGCGATCTTTCTGTACGCTGTGTTCTCCAAGTTTTCCCACGTGCCCCGCTGATACAACCCAATCCACAATAGCCAGTCGGCCCACTTCCCTCACATTCACATCTACCTTGAAGTCGTTTCATTGACAGAGGTGACCGATTCGGCTAGTCTTTAACTGGCAGAGAACGACGCAAGATACTCGTAAGCTTTACCACTTATGTACAAACATCTGTAAGGGTTAGCATCAAGATATGCAAGCTGCGTCACAGCTGAAAGTCAAGGTTCACTAGTGCGAAGGGAGTTCTTCAGTAAGTAGTTTGCAAGGTCGACCAAGCCAAACCATCAGCCAACGGCCTTACCAATTGGGTTCAGGGGCACCGCTAGACCTGCAGGCAGAAAGAAATGGACTGATTCGTGGCAGTGGGGCGGGAAATGAATGTGTGGTGTGTGATCAGCGAATCTTTCTCCACTGTGACAACGTCGTGTTGTGCCTTAGTGTTGCTTGGCAGGGAGCAAGAAATTTGCCTCGACAGCTAGACTAAGATAGACAGTGGAGGTTCAGAGCCTTTAACTTCGATGCGCACGGAAGAGCAGCCCGAGTCAAAGGTAAACGTCTAAGTACAAACTCCATACTGCTTTTGGCATCCATTTCCACAATTATCTGTTGCCTTCCCGCAGTAGCCGTATTGCGAGCAACAATTTCCAAACTGTGAACCTTGACAAGTGTACCCCTTCTCTCCGCCGCAGGTCCCGTCGGGGCTGATCTTTTCACTCCCTGCGTCACACTTACCAAACTTTGATTGACATCCACCGCCGCAGTAGGGGGATGAATTACCACAATATCCACTGGAGGAGCAGCAATCCCCGAAGGCAGAATTCAAGCACGTTTTACCTTTTGTGCCTCCGCATGTCCCGTCTGTACTGACGTTGGTTGGCTGAACCGCACTGCTACTTGGCTTAGACGATGTTGTTGAAGTTGGCTTGGAAGAAGTAATTGGCTCTGGATCTTCATCATAACCATACAGGTCGTCAATGGTCTCGTGGCAGTAGAACGTTCCCAGAGTGTAACCGCTGCAATCCTCTTTGAGTGAAGGGTTATACCGGTACATTTTCTCCATCGTCATCCTGCTGAGTGACAACTGACTCGCACAATCAAAGTATCCCATGAACCACCGCGTGCAGTTGGCGATTTCGCCAGCCGCCCTAGGAGACGGAGGAACTCGGGGTGTCTTTGGCACAGGTGTTGGGCTTGCCAGCTGCATGCAGTACGAGACAAAGGGGGAAATTGTACAAGGAAAGTCGTAGGTTGGCGAGACTGCATCTGGCTCATTTTGATCCAAGCTCGGGTTCCATAGGAAGAACTGCTCGAGGTCTAGTTCGTAGCCCAGAGCTGCATCCAGACAAGGAATGGGGCTGCCAGCATATGTCTCGTTCCACCAAAGATACTCCCAGCAATCCTCACGAGTGCCGTTGGCCAGAGGCACATATGGGCCGTCACGAAGAAAACTCTCTCTGTAAGGGACTGGGGTGGCCTCTTGCGGTTCAATTGTCCATTCATCCTCTTCCGGTCCATAACCGGGGTAGTCCGCGATGTCGCCCACGGGAGCAACGCAATAAGAGGTCCTGAGCCACAGATTCGTGCAGTTTTGCCAGATCATGGGATTTAAGAACATGAGGTCATCCAGAGAAATGCTATACTTGAGCCCGATGGTCCCGCAGTCATCCCCGGCAGTGACATTGTGGAAAAGTCCACAGTTTGCTTTCGTGTCCGGAGCAATGTTGTCTGGAACTGCAGCCGGGGTGTCAAATCCAGTTGAGTCCTGGTTCTCGGGCACTTTGTAATCTCCAAGCGGATTTGAGATGCAGATTGTCTGGTTGACATAGGAAGAGATGTTGTCGCAATAGCCGTTGATAAAGGGATTCCACGATCTCAGTTTGGCTCTGGAGAGGCCATTATCTGCCTGAATGCTCTCGCAAGTGTCACCACTTTTGACGACATATACGTCGCACTGGTTGCGAATACATAGTTTTCCTGAGGACGGAAAGTCGCTGACAAGGGAGTCAAGCCTGTTGGCTGTGGCCAGATCGTGCGTAGAGACCTTTTGCGACTTGGAAACACTGAGGAATGTATCTCCGGATTTGATTATGTACTCAGAGCTACAACTTGATGTTGCCATTGGACTTGTCATATTAACAAAAGGCTGGGTAGTCTTATGCGGCAAACTTACGATGAAACAAGTAACGGTTGATAAGTCTGCGTGGGCTGCTTCTTGTAGCCGCAGCTCGAACTGGCGGAAGTGTAGATGGCCTTTTGATCAGAAGTGTCTTCTGACAGCGGCGATTGAGCATTATGCCACAAGATCAGCTTGTAGCATTCATCACAGAGCGACGCGTCAGCGGGCGCGCTTTGGAACCACGTATTGCAGTATTGTCCATTTCTATCATTTTTACCATGTTAGTTGGGATTTCTAGATGGAGAGGATATACACGATTCACTGACCCTTTTCGGAGGCATGCCCGCTCAACATAGTAGATTGCTTCTTCCATGAGATACGAAGCTTTCCACAAGGCTCCGGATACGGGATCCTCAAAGGTAACCTCTGAGCCGCATGTTGATTTGACGGAGTCTCGCAAGTCGGCCAAGCTTCCCAAGCAGCTGCCCTGACAGAGCTCTTTTATCTCAGAAGTATCAAGCGCCATATCTGAGTCAAAGTATAACTGCCCTAATATGAATGGGCAAGAAACTTTGGTGTTGATTGCTGCGACGCAAGCATCGCTAGCACCGTTAAGCATAGAACCATCAATTTCACCAAGTGAAAAGAGACCCTCTCCATAGGCCGAAGGTAATCTGACCAAGGTGATTAACGCCGACAATAACCAAAGGCGGCGCATCTTGTTGCGCAGAACCAAAAATGCCGTAAGTGTTTGGAGAGATTGTAAAAAATGGTATGAAGCCCAGGAGAGCATTAGTGAGAGCTGGATCATGAATGCCTTTCTTTCTTTCGGTATATGCTAAAGACCCAAATCACGAGATTCACGCTGCAGTACGTACAGTAGTCGCGCTATACCAACCGTGTCTACTGCCCGGATGATAACTCAAATGTCTGCAGGAGCTGAACAGGAAACGCCGAGATTAGGGAGAGGCGAGAAAAAGGCCTCGGGCCGCCGGACTCTTGGCATATATCTCCACAATAACTCCTCGGGTGATTCACGATTCGCTGTTGTTGGTGGTTGATTCAGGAACCTTTGTATCGGAGATAGAAAAAGGGAGTTCCGCGGGGAGTAAAGATATGCTAGACCGTGTCATGCGCAGGTCCAAAAACTTATTTACCTAATGCCAATACGCATTTCGGCAGCACACACAGATAGATCCTAAGAGTATTGCCAATTCGGTACAAGTATTGACTCCATTGTGTTGGCACTAGAACAAACATGATGGGGCAAAGTTTCAACCTTTTACTACTAACCGCTTATCGTCCTGATCATCCCTTTGGCACCCCAGGGGATCAGCTTCAGCCGCAACCGAGTTGCGGGTCACTTCTGGTCGTCGCTTTATCCGATTCGACTGTTGGTTCCAGGATAATACACGCTCAATGATATTGGTTCTCCCTGACATTTTAGTACGGCCTTGAAACTTCCTCGTCCAGGATCACATGCGACCCATTTCAGACGAACAGCTATGGCCCCTTGTTATGATCTGAGGGAGGTGAAACTTTCGTCTTGTAGGTAAATCGGAAGATCAACGGTGAAATTTTAACTTGATAGCCCTTGAGGAGGGCCGAGGTGGACTATCCAGGATGTGGACCTGATCTGAAGAGCTGAGTAGCCTACACTTATGATAAACTCAAGTGATTCCTGTCCCATAGATGATAGGCTTAACGAGGAAAAACGATAGTTATACCTAGATTCATTCATTCATTTTGACCCTGATTTCATTCCTTTACTTATCGGAATACTTCTGCGTCTCGCTGTCACTCCGTGGCCGGAACAAGCCATGCGTTTTCTCGCCAGCCAAATGCGATTCTTTCTTTTGTTCCCCCTAGCCTTTGACCTTGCTGTTGGTCACCGTCACTTTCATTCCCGATTCCACATCCGTGGGAAGCATGCCCGTGCTGGTGATACTGACTCAGCTGTGAGGCACGTTGAGGATGAATCTTTATCCCTCGCTGCCATTCCTATGAACCACCAGATCCTCCCTAGGGAGCTTACTGTACTATCTGAGTCTGGTCAGGTTTCCAATGCTGCAACCTCTGGTGACTATACTTGTGGCCCTGAGAAGCCGTGCGGTAATGGAGCTTGTTGTGGCGAGAGTGGATGGTGCGGGTGAGTTACAAGACAGAGGCAGAGGTTGTTCCTCACGATGCAAACTGTGAATGACTGACGGGTATTGATTGCAGATACGAGCCAAAGTATTGCGGTAAAGGTTGCCAGTCCAATTGCGATGCCAAGGCAGAATGCGGCAAGTATGCTTCTCCGACGGGCAGGAAGTGCCCTTTGAACGTCTGTTGTAGTGAATATGGGTTCTGCGGAACTACTGAAGAGTAAGTTACTGTCTTTTCCAGTTCTTCTTCCAATGTTAGTACTCTGGAATGGCTGAAACTGACTGTGACTTGGTAGCTTCTGCAAAACAGGCTGCCAGTCTGACTGCGAGCAACCCAAGCCATCTGCTTCCAAGTCTAATGTACAGCAGAAGGTCATCGCATACTGGGAGGCCTGGAACGGGAACAAACCTTGCGGGCATATGTCTCCAGGGGAAATCCCGGTCCACGATATCACCCATCTCATCTTCTCATTTGGTTTCGTCACGCCTGGCGATTTTCGCATCACCAACATGCCTGATGTCAAGCCGAATCTCTTCACACAAGTTACAGACCTCAAGGACAGAAACCCCAACTTGAGCATCATGATCGCTCTGGGTGGATGGACTCACAATGACCCGGGCAAGTACCAGAAAGTCTTCAGCGACATGGTCTCTACCCGAGCCAATCGACAGACATTCATCAAGAACCTGCTTGGATTTCTAAGCCAATATGGGTTTGATGGTGTTGACTTTGATTGGGAGTATCCTGGTGCGAAAGACCGCGGCGGCAAAGATACCGACGGTAAGAACTTCACTCAATTTCTCAAAGAGCTCCAGGCTGCTATGCGCTCGACCGGTCGACATTATCTGGTAACATATACTGCCCCGACCTCTTATTGGTACTTGAGACACTTTGATCTCAAGGCCATGAACAATTACGTGGACTGGATCAACCTCATGTCTTATGATCTCCATGGGATTTGGGATCGAGATAATCCCATCGGCAATCAGATCCTCGGTCACACAAATATCACCGAGATTGACCTTGCTCTCGACCTAGTATGTACTCATCTCAGTCCTTGTAGGATCATCAACTAACATCACTTGCCCAGTTTTGGCGCAACGATATACCCCCAGGGGATATTGTTCTTGGCATCGGCTTGTACGGGCGGTCTTTCAAGTTGGAGAACCCTGCTTGCTGGAAGCCTGGATGCCGCTTTAGTGACCCGGGAGACAAGGGCAAATGTACAGACACTGCGGGCTTCCTGTCTTATAGAGGTAAGTAAATACTTTTTGTATTTGCCAACAGTGTAGACTGACCATGTACAGAAATCATGGATCTTATCAGAGACAGCAAGGCGAAGCCCGTCTACGACAAGAATGCAAAGGTGAACTACATGGTGTACGGCGAGAACAACTGGATCTCCTACGACGACGAACGGACTTTTAAGGATAAAATAGACTTTGCCAACAAACGAGGACTCAACGGGGTGATGATGTGGGCGATTGATCTTGATGACTACAGGCGCTCGGCCCTAAATGCAATCACTGGGCGGAAGAACTTCCTCGAGGGTAATACCGCATTTGGTGTTGGTCTCAGCACCAAGAAGTCCGAAGAAGCGGGATACTCGTCAGATGACTCTACTCAATGTCGAGTCACGGGTTGTGGCGGCGTTTGCTCCGAAGGAGAGAGGACCGTCGGGCGTACAAACAGTCTTGACAAGAAGGAGGAGTAGGTTTTTCTGCAGAGAAATCGAACACACTTTAGTAACAGATGATTCTAGATGCGGTAGTAAACCTTCCAATGCTCGGTCTATTTGCTGCCCGTCGTGGGCGAGTATTACCAGTGCTGAATGCCACTGGGATCGAGGGAGGGGTGGGCTCTCCGGCGATTGTGCTGGCAAGTGCAATCCAGGCGAACTGAAGCTCTTCGCAGATCAGCGAGGTTGGAAAGGTGACCTTGAGAGCGGTGGTTGGAACGGCAAATATTGCTCACGGTATGTACAGGCTCACATAGAGCACGAAATAATGCAAGACGCTGACCCTTCATTGTTTAGTGGATCTCAAGTCTTCTGCTGCAGCATCGGCAACATGGAACAGTACATGGACATCTGCACCTGGACCAAGTGCGGTGGCACATGTCCAAGCGATAAGCAACACGTTCTTACTGTAGACTCGGGAGGCCCTGGTGATGAGAACGAGAGGTGCAGCAACAACTTTGTCAACGGTGCCTTTGATGACGATGCCCAGGACCCCAATAAAGGTCAGAAGAGTCGCCGCAAGCTCTGTTGCCCTAAGAAGGATTCATTCTCCAACTGCAGCTGGAGGTCTGCCAACGTTTGTTCAAGGCAATGCGACAACGGTCAGATTACTCTGGATCTCGACCCTCAAGGCATGGGGGGTGGATTCTGTGGAAACGGTAAGGATACATTCGATTCGCCCAAGTTCCGCGCACAGCATTGACCACTTGTTAGGACGGCAGAAAGCCTTTTGCTGCGATGCTCCTGGCAGAAGCAATCAGCCATTCCTCCCAGTCAACCTGGACAAGCTCTTCCCACCAGATCTACTACCGCCGCCGGACTCAGTTCCGCAGTTCGAGCTCATCACCTTCGGAAAGGGTTCGCGAAACAGCCAACCAGACAAGACCGGCATTGCTTTCTTCCTCATTGCAGGCTCCGACACGGGCCTCGCCTCTATGTCCAAGCGCAACAATCCCAACCTTGTCTTTCTCGACTGCCCTAAGGACATTCACTCTCAGCCTGTCGAACAGGTGCAGACTGCCCGAGTGATTTGCCTTGGCCTCTTCGAGGAGTGCTTCGGTGTCGCAAAGGATGGAGTCGAGGGAACGGTCGTCCATATGCCAACTGATTGTGGTGCTGGGTCATATGCTCGAGCTGTTAGCCTTGTTCCCTCGCAGGACCAGTCGATCCCCGTTCATCTAGCTCGCAGCAATCCATCTGCCGTGTACGACTTTTCATTCGACTACGACATGGGGTTGGTACGTCGCGATGCCGGTGAATTCTCGATCCGGGTCGACTATTCCAATGTCAAGGGCTATTGGAATGAAGTGGTAGACCTGTCAGGGAAGAGGAAGCGAGATCTCAAATCCCTTGTGGATAGATTCTACGCGGGCAACTCGCAAGACTGGTTTACTCAATTCGACAAGACCGACATCCAAGATTCTGAAGAGCTCAACGACAATCAAAGATCCGTACTGAACCAGCTCATTTACTTTGATTCCCAAATGTGCGATGTGGACAGCGGCGATAAGGAGGGTCAAGGCTTCTCCATTACCCTCGAAGGGTCAGTCAACGCGAGATTCTTTTACGGATTCTCTCTGATTGCGACCTGGACACCCGGAAGCAAGCTTAAGGTTCACCAATCAGCCGGATTCCTTCACGTCGATGGTGATACAAAGGCCGAGTTTACAGTGGCTGGCATTGGAAAGCTGGACACCTCTCAGAAGGCGGACAACGGTCCAGCCACATATAGCGAAGCTTCAGAGTCGCTAGGTGGCCATGGTCTGTGGCATGGCTGGGCCAACTTCAGGCCATATAAACAGGAGAGCGTCGAGTTTAACACAAGAAACTCACAGGGGACTGCAGTGTCTCTAAATGGCTATTTGAGTGCGAAAGTGGTAGCGTGAGTACATTGTGACCGTCTGCATCGATCATGACTGACATTTATTAGCTTATGGGGTAGCCAAAATGTTCATTTCCCGGAGGGCAGAAAGTCTATCAAGATTTCTGAGCCCTTGGTTGGCAGCAAAAGCGCCTTGACGCCGCTATCCAAGCCCGCCCCCGAATCAGAGATTACTGTTGGCGCCGTTACTAAATTTGGCTTGGATGTTGGCCTTTCATTCGGAATGCCATATACTGCGGCTGTGGATGGCGTTTTGCCTGACATCTCCGTCTCACAGGAAGTCTCAGCCACCTTTATATGGAAGGAAGAAGATGGCGAAGTCTGTCTGGATACCTATGCCGGCCAAACACAGAAGGCCAAACTGATTTCAGGGTCTTATGTTGGCTGGGGCGATGACTACGAGCACCGTTTTCTACAGCAGAACACTCGTGTCGGAAGTCAGCGATGTTTCGGGAAGTCCTCCCATAAGTCGCGATCCGAGAAGCTTGGTCCTCACAATGTAGGTCTCATTAGCGATAAGAACGATGAAGAGGAACCGGGATGTGAGAAAGAGGATTTGGTTTGCATCCGCGCCAAGAAAAAGGCCAAGCGACAGAACAATTCGACCCCAGATAATTATGACTTCAGCGGCCATGGTGTCATCCGAAAGGCCAGTGAGCTCTCTGATAAGTCTATAGACGACTGGGTACGGAAGAAGCAACGAGTATCTTGCGAGCCGTGTGGTTCTTGTATCATCACGGAAAAGGGTGAGAAGGAAAGCTGCTGCTCATGTGTCTGGCTCCCACCACCCTCCGACCCCGATGGAGATGAGCATCCTGATCTTGGAAGCATGCCGTTGCCAGGAGGTCCTCTTATTCCTGGGGTTCCTGAGAAGCGGGCAATGGACTTCGGAGGTTCCAAAGATGGAAACAACTACCTTTTCGCCCGTCAGGTCGCCGCAAGGCCTGCAGTTTCCAGTAAACCTAAATGGGTAAAGTTTTGGACCATACCTGGCGACACCATACCTTTCGAGGTCGGAACTGAGAACTATCCCTCATATCCGGACTACTACCAGGACCCGGAGGGCAAAAATATGATTCCGTTTGATGGTAACTCCAAGTTTAGCGATATCAAGATGTACTACCACAACAGCACCTCAGTCTGCACTTCTTTCGATGTCCAGAAAGCGCCCGGGTACGATGAGATATGGAAGTATGATAGACAGGATCCGCATGGTCCATACAAGAAGGGCGTCTTATACCATCAGCACTACGATACGGAACACATTCTTGAAGGCCAGACAATCAGTCGCTTTTTCGCTACATGGCTACCAAGCCATAAATACTCAAATAGCTGGACCGAAAAATGGGTCTTCAAAGAGTACAGCGAGTGGGAGAATAAGCAGACTAAGAAGCAGAATGCCTTCATCCATCTGGTAGTAGATGAACTTGGCTCGCAGATTCACTACGATCGGCTCGCCATCTTCCTCAGCAACTCGAACCGCATGAAGGGCGCGCTCTTTGGAGGTATCAGTACCACGACTACCGCCTTATTCGCTCAGCTGGAAGCTGGGGCTGAGCAGCTATTGCATGTTCGCGAGCTAGGCTTCATTTTTGGCTACATGGGTCGCGATGACATATGGGACGCGTTCTGTGATACTTACAACGGTATCCTAGACTTGATGGAGATATTTGACGCATGGTATCTCCAGGAATCTAAGAGCACTAGCGACTTGGCTGCACAGTGGGTTAGCTTCATCAGGAGTGAGCTGGATATGGTTGCTAGGCAAGCTCAGAACGATGTAAAGCGTCTCTACGGACAAAAGAAACCGGCTGGTAAGAAATATGAAGATTTTTGGGACATTATTATGAAGGGTCCCTCAGCAGAGATGAATAAGGTCAAACTCAACAAGATTGGCAAGTGTAAGAAGTTGCCAGCTTCAACAGTTCCTGCCTGGAAATTTCCTTAGACAGTTGTCTTAGATTAGTCCATAGTCTTGAAGTCTAATGAAGTTCTTATTAGACACTAGTATCTAAAATTATTGTTAGTACCCAGCATCACTGGACTCCCTACCCTATAAGTACCTTGGAAAAATCAGCCGTCCAATCAAAGACCTTGGACCCCTGTATTCGTGGGTCGGCATTTGGTTAGTTCTCAGCACGGAACGGAACGGGCGGGGGAACCAAGATTCAATTTCGGAGACTTCTCTAAGCCACGCTCTTAACCATCCAAAGGCTCAATACAGTGGCACATCGCCATGGCATTCTCCTCAGTATACGCGGCCTTAGAGCCTTATGTCGACATTCCATTCAATGTATCGCTTAGCGGAATCCTCTTCCTCGCTTATCGCTGCCTCATCTCCAAACCCGGCCTTCTCCTCACCATCGTCTACACCACCAGCGCCATCATCATCCTCTTTGATCGAACATCCACCAAAGGAGAAATGGCCAAGACCATGGCCACAATGCCCCTAGGCCTCGGATCCGTCCTTCTGTTCATCGTTGCTAGCAGAGCGACCAAAGCGCAATGGCTCCACGCTTTCACCATTTACATCAACTTTGCCGTCTACGGCAATATTCTCATGATGGTCGCGACCCCTTCTGGAAGGACCTTCCGTGGCATCAGCTGCAAAGTCGCTTGCATCTATCTCTCCGTTTGGATTATTCTGCAAGGGTATCAAGTGCAGTGGGAAACTATCATGCTACACGATAACCTCTTTGTCTTCACCGCTGCTTCTAAGAGCTGGATTTTTGCACACGCGGTCTATAGATTCATTCTGCTCACGTTGCCATGCTTTGGATCTGGAAGACGTCACCGGCTCATGGAGATGTATTCTCTTGGCCTGACGTATTTATTGTCATGGAGTACTGGACTCCCATTTGAGTACTGCTTCGGTATGGCGGATACAATCGTGGCGCCGGCAGTCACAGCGTGGTCATCCGTTTCCAAGGCTTTTAATCTCATTCCACGTGATGCAGGAAACGGTCAGTCATCTGGGAGAGGCATATCGGACATTGGAGATGTATACCTGGGAATCTTTGCACTTGCTGTTGCTGCTTATGCAGGCCTTAACATGCTCTCTCTAGGTCGTCATGTATTTTAGCTGCTGGCAAAACTGAAATTTGAACACACAGCTTGCTGGAACGATACTTCATCGTGATTAAGCATTTACAACGGCTACGTGCAGCAAAGTTTCAGTTGCGCTTGTATAATCCATCATGTCCTCTGATAGGAGCTTGATCCTTTGGCAAACTTCTTCTGGAGTGAAGCGGAATTGATTTAGAGCTTCAGAGGTTCCGCTTGCGACAAGTGGGGGTACGTTGGAGATCTGATCGAAGAAAAAGCCCATAGCTAGCATTGGTTTCCCGTGGTACAGGCCCTCGTTGGCGCAAATCCATTTTTACTCCTAGTGGCCAATTTACAACACTAGGGACAGAGGAGAGCAAGCTTCAAAAGAGGTTTCAAAGTCGAGTTTATAAAAGGGCTTCTAGTGCGCATTCACCTAAAACCTATCCAATATTGGATCCTGCTTGGCCGGCCACCTAATTACAAAACCAAGAAGCTGATCAGTCTCGGTAGGGTTGCGTCAGAGGACGAATAAGAAGTCATCTCGGACAAAAGATGCCCAGTACCAGTATCATGTCAACCGCTGGCGTCTCGATGAAGTACTGAATAGCAAACGACGGACAGAAGAAAGGAGACGAATACAGGATGGAAGAAAGATGACCATAGATGAAAGTAGGGAGGCAATCAACCAAATGATACCGATGCGCAGGTGGTGGCCGAATCGCTGGGAAGTGGTGGTCTTGAAGGGCCAGCGCAAAAAATCGACGGTGTGAAGCATGCGGCAAGACAGGACACAACACAAGAGCGTGTCAGATAGCCCAGTTGCCATGCCTGTGCAAGACAATGTTGGGTAGTTGATTCGACCAGATATTTTATTGTGTTTTTGTAGCAATTTCGATTTTGGTAACTACAGAAGCTTTGCTCGGATCGATTAACAGTTAAACATCTCAGAGATACTGTCTTTCGCACTACTGATTATCACAGAGTGTAGGGCAGAAGCATAAACGGCTGATAATATTTGCTGTGCAGGCTAGAACTATTGTATGATGCAATTCATACATTCTATGCAGGTATCTAAATGAAATAAGCGACATGCTAAGCCAATTCTTTTTCGGGAAAACGTACACAGATGAAAGAATTAATATTTGAAGAAAGACCAATGTTGTGTCCACAAGCCGGTGCACCGTTTTCAGACTTCACGAGTTTACTACCTTGAGTGCAGCCCCCGTCGTGGAAGAGCAAACACTGAGTACCTGGCTGGACCAAAATGGACAAAGGAACAAAATGCTCGCCGTCGCAAGGGCCATTGTTAGCGCCTCCGTTCGTGAACTTTGTACAGGCTGTACCGGGCATGTCTTTGCCGAAGGTTAGACATCCGCTGTTACCTCCGCCTGAGACAATTCGATATTGTGTGTCACCACCAGCGAAGCAATCAAAGGTTCCGGCGTAAGCGGTGACTATGATAAAATATTAGACTAGTCTAGAAAGCAGAGCTATAACTCACTTTCCCATGCCGCGGCGGGTGTCAAAGTAGCCAAAAATACGGCAACCCAAGAGATTGGAGAGACACGCATGATTTCGTTGTTGTTGTTGTTGTTGTTGTTTGTGATATTGAAGAGATGGAGGACTGTATGGTAAAAGAGAAAAGGAAAGAACCAGGGCAGCGAAAAGAAGCGCTTTTATGGATAGTTCAGGTGGAACAAATCTGCCTGGCCATGTAACGATACTTTCATCAAATACGAGAACAATCTTGACCTCTGCGAATTGAGCTTCCTGAAACGTTCTAGATACTCCACGAGGGACTGTGCATGGACCTATCCAAGTATGGCCAACGAGAGCTAACACAAAGCTTCGTCCCGCGACTTGGACTTTCAAGGCTCGGACTATTTATGCTCGGACTTTGGCTTAGATGTTGATTTAGCGTCCCAGACAGTGGGGCTCGACCTTCTTGAGCTAAAATTGATACGTTCGCTTGGAAGTAAATTGGTTTTCTTCTATCAGCAGCCATACATGTCTCTTTAAGTCTACTTTTGTCTTAGCCCATCGACGTGTTGATGATCCCGGCAAATACGGAATGATCCCGGCAAGGAGTTGCATCTCTTTATTACATCATATATTCACTTGCAGATTGTCTGCTATGACCTCTGTCATTCTAGGCAGCTGTTAATATCTCACCCATCAAGCTAGCCGTATTTAGGCTCTAAAATAAGTTTGTCAGTAACTGAGTGCGAGTTTCCCTTGCTCAAAGTCCAAGCCTCGGACTAAGCCCTTGTCTGCTCCATATACTAGCTTAGCCCGCTCCTTGGCTCGGGTTTTCGAGGGTCGATAACATTTCATTGGTCGGAGCTGTAGACACATCCAGCACTAGAGGTGATAATTGACACGCGAGAATGACCGACGCCTCGTAAGGATTTCCTCGAGACGTCTTCGAAGAACCGTGCCCTTGGAAGAGTTGATGTACTCGCAGATGTGTAAGTCAACAGGGATTATCTCTTTGAGTGGCACAGGACTGCGGGAACGTCACGACAGGGGCGTAAGGACAATTAAAATGATGCACATGAAATATACTTCTAAACATGCCTAAGTTAGTATGTGATAGAGGTACCAGCAGGTCAAATGGTTACATATCACTACCTCATCAAAAGAGCATCTCCTATAGAACTTTTCGTACCTCGCACGTACTTGGTGATTGCCTAATGATCGTGGTGCTCATGACTTGCCGTAGTCTGGTGTCACTCAAAGAGATGGATCTTTAGTGGCATACCGACAAGGGTGTGCAAACAATTAAAATGATCAGAACGAAAGGGACCTCCAAGCGCACCTAATTTGGCGTGCTATAGGAGTTCTAACAAATCCTATTGTTATAAATCGCTATATTGCATTCTTTGCAGCCCGTATCAAGTCTGCCCTGTTATTAATTGTAGGGCCTTTACCGCTTCCTTTAACGGCCACTAAAGGCCAGAACCATTGGATGGGTAAGTTCTTTTGATTTAGCTCAATGAACTGACACTTTATACCTGATATGTTTAATCCTCCGTTGATAAGCATGGATCACGATCCATCATGATGTACGTGCTGTTCGTTTCTATGTCAGCGGGCGTTGCTAGAATGCTTAACTACATTTGGCATAGACCCAGAAAAGCCCGGTTTACTTACCTCTAAATTGCTGTATTTAATACTAACTACCCTTACTGTACCTTTTTAGTAAGGTTTACAGTTTATTAAAGTTTAGCTGCCTTTATTAATAGGCTTGGCGTATTTCTCTATATAATCGGTGCTCTCCGCAGCAATATTCTAGATATTGAAAAGCTTTCCATCTGATTTTCGTGTCGCTTTTAAGGCAATGCTTCAGTCTGAAACCTCTATTTCTCATTATAAGTTAACCATGGCCACTTCTGTTTTAATTGCAGTACTAACGGTTTAAGGGACTCTGTTTTTGAGTCCGTTGCCAAGGAGGCGCTCGATGCGATGCTTTAATTAAATATCATAATGGCAATTTATTTAAGTGATTGATTGACGTTATCTCAGTTTGCCAACTATTTGAATTACATGTATCGCAGCCCCAAAGTCATCATCATAGAGCCTCTTGAAGACGCGTGCAGTTAGCTACGCTAAAAATGCTCCCTCTATTACTCACTGGCCGCTGTAATCTTGTCCGCCATTGCAGGTAGCGTTTCAGCAACCACATCTAGCTCCCCACAGATCTCATAGAGATATTCACCTTCCAATACCATACTGTAAGCAGTCCTAAACCTACAGCACTCATGTTAGTTACCTCATACCGCAACCGCCACGAAGAGCACCACTTACCCAGCAGACTCTGCCCCAGACGCGTCCTAAAGATGCGTAGCATCGAACCAAGGCTTTTGCTCAGAAGTGGAAAGCTTGTTCAAAATAGGCCCATAAGCCTCAGGACACAGCTTCGCGACCCCATTTGATTCTCAGCCGGCATGTCTACTCCAGCCTTTGAGAAATACGCCCCCCCCCC
>JAAOAY010000628.1:0-26905 GCA_013396255.1 Fusarium sp. NRRL 25303 | reverse complement strand
GGAGAGACCTGCATTTTATACATAGCGACAACAGAGTTTGAAGCTTCTATCGCATTGTTTTGGGGAAAGTCTAGGGGTAACTTGCTGCGAGGACAAGGAAGCTCGAGCAATGGCCACCAGCCTCTAAGCTTATTGGTGTACATTTCGTGAGGGTTTCATGCTAAGTTTCTGGTCAATAGCTTAATAGACTGTCTAGCTTACACCTTGGTCAGATCACATACAGTACCATACCAACTGGCTCTGGATAAGGGCACCTGTAGAATACTTTTCGAAATTCCGATATGGAGCTGTAAACCTAGATCAAGGGACTTTGTCCATCAAGCTCATTCGTATATTCCTTCCAAAGGCTTTGCTTCATTGCGATTCCACAGTTTCTTGCCTTGATCTATCTCGTTGGTATATCGTAGTCCTCTGAAAAAGCCTCTTGTGGAAAGCTTCCTAGCACTTCGTTATGAGAACCAATGGTTCAAGGATACATGAGCCTAAAGCTTGACTCTGCTGAGGGGTTCGATCGTTGTTCATCTTGTCCTTTCGGCGAAGATACGTACATCGGGCTGCCCAATAGATCACTTGAACGTGACTCGTACCGTAATAAGCACTGAACTTGAGCTGATCACGAGACCAGAGATGAATGTCTCTGATTGGCATCCTGAAATGCTCAATTGGCCTTTCTGATTGTAGAAAGTTGCAGCCTAGACGCATGGCCTTCTTCCAATGATTGCGAGCTACCTAACGTTAGGCTCTGTGTGGCTGCTATAAACTCTATGAGAAGCTTCAACGGCAAATAGCATATGTGATGTCCCAAGCCACTATATAAGCTTTTAGCACAAGATTGGTTGCCGCCATAGGACTCCAGGATTGATAATGAACTCTAAGTAGGTGTTACGTCTGATGACACGTGCTGCCCCTCTCAAGAAGAAATTTTGATTAATCACATCTTATCAACAATCCCAGCTACTTCATCCAATGAATCGACTGTGAATTGTGGCTCCAAGTTCTCGCATGCGCTCCGTTCACCATATCCATATCTGCACCAAACAGACTTTGCTCCAATATTTGCAGCAAATTTAACATCTGCCTCCGTGTCCCCAACGACTAAGATTCTCGAGGCGTTCACATGTGCGAAGCCACGAGCTCTCAGGGCTGGCAGTAGAACTTCCTCGAAGCTTCCAGTGTCCGGCTTACGCGTTGCGCCAGGGGTGTTGTCCCCAACGATCAAGTCTCCAGGGATGGTATCGATGCTGTTGTTCTTGAGGGCTGTCTCGACCGCGGCTACACCTTTATTACTGACAATAGCGACAGGGACCTCATTTTCATTCAACTTCATCAAGAGTTCCTTGGCGCCAGGAAACGCAGATACAAGTTTCTGTCCCTCATCGTTGTAGAAGCGACGGTACGTTGACGTCCATTCACCCTCATCAAAAGAGTCGGCAGACGCATGTAGCGCTCGGAGAACCTCCTTCAGACCCAACCCAGAGCCAATCAACTTCTGCACCTCAGACTCTGCTGGAGCTGAGGCAGGAAGGAGTGAATCGAAGGTGAGCTTGATGCTGTGAGAGATGGCTTGATGAGTGTCGAAAAGAGTCCCGTCAAAGTCGAAGATAACTAATTGAGCTGGCATGTTGGCAACTTCGAAGTTTCAGAAGAAATATCGATGGTTTGGGCTGACATTAAGGATGGCTTGAGGAATGATAGAGTGAAGCTGACAGATGCATGAGAAATTTTATTTAGGTATGCTACACCAAACCCCGCTAATCATCATGCTGCGTCATCTGTCAGCAATAAATGCAGCGCCACTTGTCTTCCTGACCATGGGACAAAAATGGCAATGGCATTTGTTTCAGAGCTCTTCTGGCATTTCATATTGGTAAAAGTCTTCGGGCATGTGAACCAGTGATTCCCACATATCCTGAAAGTTCAAACACGTCAGCTGGAATACTGTCTCGTTATAGAAGAACATACCCAGTCTACGCCATCAGAGCTGTTCAACATGGCCTCAATGCCCTGAAACTCGGCCGAGAAAGGAGTCTCGCTTGTGTCGTTTTGCCCGTTCACGTGCCCTGTCCTTGTCAATCTACAAATCACATGGTTTTGAGCATCAGTCTTACCGTTGCCGTTGCTACTGTGAGCTGGGACTTTTTCTTGGTTTACAGCTGGCGGCATTGATTCGTCCTTTAAACCAGTCGTAACAGCTTTCAACATCACTGTGAGCATATCGTATGCCTGCTTTGCCTCAGCAGAGACAGCCTTAATAGCGGCCCAAAATGCCTGCGAGGTCTTAAGCGCTTCGATCATACTCTCCCGAGTATACCCCACGAGCTCTGGGTTCTGCTGCTCAGGTGGCATGCCGAGCTCAACGCAGACGACCATAGATGCCAATGAGAAGTCATGTCTCTCAAGAGATGTGAGAAACCATCTGTCGTTGTATAGTAGCCCACCAACTTGAACTTCCTTGAGGATGCTAGCCTGGTGACCTAACACCGTCATCGCTGAGTCAACGCAAGCCGTCCTGGAGTAGTTATACTTAGGGTCATGGTATGCCTTTGTCATGTGGTGGCGATGCAGGGTACATCTGGCCTTTTGGAAGAGAAGTTCAAGGTTATATCGCCGAATGAGTAGATACGGCGGGACCATGAAGCAATCTTCGAGTTTGGCTATCTTATAACAAGTGGGCATGGACTGATGCATCTGATGGAGCTTCTGATCAAGCGCCATGATCTCGTTGTAGTCTTCCGTCTTGCCGAGTGAAACCTGGTTGAAGATCGTTCGGAAGATGGTCATCATCTTGACTTTGACGCGGGTGTACAGAACGCCTGTACCTTCCGTCTCAGGTCTTGGTGGAGGAAGCTGCGTGCACCCAGGGCCAAAATCTTCATCGTTTATGTTGCGCGGCAGACGTGTATCGCACTGGGACTCCTGGATAAGCGACGGCAGACCTAGTTGGCAAGAAGTCAAAATGTCAAGCTGCTGGAGAACACCCCATACACGACGCCTCATCTCCCCGTGGAATGGTGAAATCCGGGGGTAGTTATCGGGATCACGGTGGTATCCCATCCGCATCGCCAAACGAATAGCAATACCGGTAAGGATCCACACGCCAAGATGAGCGTCTCGACGGCGCACGAACTCACCATGGATATTGAACAGGAGAGTCTCCAGAGTATACTTACCCGGCGCCGTGGAGTACTTGGAAAGAATGAGACAGTCCGTACATCTCTGCTGGAAGGACTCGGCGACTTCAAGAGGTGAGCCCATTCCTCCGGGGAGCTCATCCTGTGATCGGATGTACAAGAATGTTCCTGTGGCCAGAATGCCGAAGAGCATCCCGACCCACTGAACAGATACAGAGTTGGGGTCATTCCAGAAACGTTTGTACTATGACAAGATGAGTGAGGTGCAGGTTTTGTAGCAAACGAGGCTTACCTCGCCTTCAAACTCTCCTGAATGGGTGATCACTTGGAAACGTCAGGGACAGTACTGTGAAGCAAGAGTTGGACGTACAGATGGATGGCTGAGTCGAAGTGAAATAACGAGATACGAGTCTATCCGTGATGTGCTTCGGAGGGACATCCGAAAGGATATCTTCAAGGCTCGGAGCTAATCTTCCAGGTCCCAGAAGAAGGGGCACTTGACTTTGAGCTTGATCGACTATGCCCAAATCACTCGCTTCGTGACTTTCGTCCAGATGTTCGCGAATATGCTCGACCTGGGGCACGGTATCAGAATTGTTCTCTCTGTGGGATAACTACTCACCTCGTGGCAGATAGCAGACCAGTGACTGCTAGAAACATAGATCGTCTCATTCGGATTCGCCATCATCCTACCAGGCTTGACCTCAGAGCCTTCCTGGGACGAGTGATGAGATCCTTGGTTGGACCCTGTCACATGCGATGGTGCGACATAGGTACTCGCGGGGCTCTTGATACTTGGTGATCCATCAGAAGTTCCCTGCTGAGCTGGAAGCTGTTGAACAATAGAGCCGAGAAGTTGCTCAAGATGGCGCACGCGATCACTCAGATCATTCTGTCTACTGTCTCTTCTCTGAGCAGCAACGCGACCTCGTGGCCATGGCGCATATTGGCATGAGACATTTCTCGCTACGCAATTGCTACATGGCTCATCGCGATCACATTTCAGCCTGAGTATCTCGTCAGCATCGTCATCGGTGCCAACAAATGGCGGCGTACTTTCGTTGTCGACAGGAACTGCACGATAACGTTGCTCGAAGAGGCTGTTGCTGCATCTTTACTTCCAACGTAGGGATCAAGTAGTTGGGTACGAAGATTGAAGAATTAATTTATAGAAATCAGAAAGAGAATCACATCAAGATAATAATTTAAGCTTACATTGCTTAGCGTCTACAGAGTCAGGGACACGCGGATGCTTACGTCACGTGAATGCCTCGCGAACTAGCTACTCTTTTCGACGATGGCTATCATGCATGAGATCTTGTGATTCTTTATCTTGCAGTCTTGGCTATTGATCTGCGCGTGATATTGTCTTGTAATACGCCTGAGCCGCGGTCCCGCTGTTCCATTCGGTGAGACCGAGTGAGATGCCAGGGTTTCGGCGTAGGGCTGACTCCGGGTCTCTAGGGCTGAGAATGCCTTGCTTAGACGATTGGCGCATAAAATCTCATCCTATTCTCGGGATCCCACTTCTTTTTGAGGGCCTTGAGCTTTTCGATCCTCCAGGGCTCGTGGCCGTACATTTCTTCCAGAGACTCGAAGCCGTGAGCGTAGTTAACGTATGCGCGTAGATGCTCTGGGTCTCCACTAGCCTCTAACAAATGCCTCCTCAATTTCTCACCATGCTCCTGCGCAAGCCCGTCAAGTGTCGTGTTGGGCTTGTAAAGAATGTAGGGAGTAACAAGAATCTCATCATCGCGGTGAGGAAATGCAGAGCCTTTTGCATCAATTGCCTTGACGCCGTGAGTGGAATACCCTTCAAGGAGAAAGAATGAGCCAGCGAACTCGGGAACGCGTTTCGATATATCGGCGATCTCGTTAAAGACTTTTCGAACGGCGAAGAGATTGTAAGTCTTGAGGCCAATTGGATATCGGAGGCCAGTGAAGCCCTTGGCGCATCCGACGGTATCGTCACCCATAAGCGTAATGGCGGCCAAGTCGGGCATTGAAGCTTCTCCCGCGTTGACGTTGATAGGGCCAAGGTCGTGAAGTGGTTTCGCATACTCTCGGGCTTCTTGAGCAGCGCCATCCGAGATGACAGCGTACCAGATAATTGGCTGCACATTGTTAGCCAAGACTTGGATAGTGAGAAATAACACCTACCTTGTCAGGATCAATCTCAGGAATGTTAACGATGTAAATCCAGTGCGTCAAATGCGGCGGCTGGGTCTCCATCATCTTATTGGTCAACTCCAAAATATCTTCCAATTTATCTCCAAGGAAGATGAAGATCTCATAAGACCACTTGGGGTTGTTGATGTCGTAAATTCGGTACTTCCATTCGGTCACAATGCCAAAGTTGTGTCCTGCTCCCCGAAGAGCCCAGAATAAATCAGGGTTTGAGTCTTCGGAAGCCGTCACTGCATCTCCGTTGGGGAGAACAACTCGTGCAGAAATAACTTGGTCTGATGCGAGGCCGTATTGGCCTTGCAACCAGCCATGGCCGCCACCAAGGACGGGCGCTGAGACACCTACGCACTCACAGATACCAGTGACTAAAGATAATATTAGCACGGGTATCTGAGCCTATGGTGATTGAGTTACCTGTTTGCTTTCCGGCTCCCCAAAGCTCATTTACAACTTTCTTCACACTCGCGCCTCCACCTATCCTCGCAGACTTCCCATCCCCAGCAATTTCGACATCATTTTGATCTCGCAGGTCCACAACAATAACATCCTTGGCCAGCTGTAGTGCCTCAGTGGCTCCGTGGCCTCCAGATCTGGCGAGAAAGGGAATGCCATGCTCATTCGCATATCGTATCTGCAGCATGTCAGCAGGGATCTCGTCTCAGGGTCATCATTCTTACAGTTTCTTGCACGTCGCTCTCGGAAAAGGTTCTCACGACTGCTCCAGGCTGCGGCCCATGCCAATCCCGCCATCTGCTAACAAGACCACCAAATGATGAGCCATCGGGTAATACGATCGACGCTTGAGGTGAGAGCTTTGAGGATAATTCAGGCCATGAATTCTGCGCGATATGCGATGCGAGGCCAAGACGTCCCAGAATCTTCTGCGGCGAAGGTGCCTTACCCAGCGCCCAAGATACACCTGCAGCAATAAACTCCATGACTGTGTATCAATGCAAAGAAGATGTTTGCGGATGTGAATGGCTGGGAGACGTCGGTCAGCATTTAAATGTCATCTTTAGCCCCCACCTCATCCTTTGAGCTTACTCGGCGATAGGCGTATTGCCAATGAGATCCGCGTTTCTTAAGTCCGATGATGTATTGTTCGGATTTCAACCAATACTATCTGATATCGGATAATGAGGGTTTGTCCGAGATGGTATTCTGCGGTGTTGATTGTTGTTCTCCTCCGCTTAGCAAGCATGTTCAGAGCGAACGTACCACAAAGAGCTGGTGGTTTTGAGCGAGACTTTTCGTCAATCGGGGTCACATTTATTCACTTAAATTCAATACAAAATGGATGAATCTATCCGGAAACGACACTCTCTTGTGCCTAGAGCGCCAATCCATACTGAACTCCCAAGTATCGTCAACTTATCCTCACTTTTTGAGTCCCAATACCTCCAAAATCTCGTCAGTATCCGTATGATCTCTCGAATTCCTCATCCGATGGCACCACGCCACCTTCTTATCATCCCCCTCTCCAATAAACAAGAACTCTCCGCCCTGCTGATTCGTGGTTCCCCAGTTCCACACAGGATATCCCTCCAGTAACTTCCAAAACGCATTCTTCATGGACAGCCAAGCATTCTGAAAAGACGAGATAGGGATGTACTTGTTCGGAGGTCCTTCTTCCCATGTCCGAATCATGCCGAGTGTTTTGTAAAGCTCTTCAGATGGATCAGTATAGATGGGAAATTCGCAGCCCGTATCTATGCGATACATGTCAACTGTTCTTGGATCCCCGTGACCTATTATGACGATTTCTGTGTTTATCTCTTGCAGCTTTTCTGGGGTCGCGGTTTTGGCAAGAAAGCTGGTGTAGCTCACGCATGACTAATGGTGTTAGCTGGGTCTAGGCGAAGGGTAGGGACCATACACAACAAAAGAAATGGCGAACAAAGACAACAAGCACTCGACGGGGTACTTCAGGTCTGCTGTAGATGCTCTTGAAGGTATGCTTCTCTCCCTTGCCATCAAGGACCTCAATTCCATCGACGATCTTGAGTACCTCAGCAGTCGGCAAGTCATCGTTGACTTGGCTGCTGGAGACCTCCATCCCTTGAGGTATCTCACACGACTTATCCATCCTGAATCTGTTAATAAAGGTAACCTATAGAGCCAAGTTTGTCTCCTGCTGCAAGTCAAGATGCGGGGCTGTTATGTGTTTAGCTCTCTCGGGCTATGACCATCGTCAAAACGCCAAATGTTTCTGACGTCAGCACTAGAGAAGTTTATGTCAACACACCGGTCGGTGCCAAGAACTTCTGCCTCGAACCGAGGAGATTAGCATGAGCGAGGTGATTTGTGAAGATACATTTTCCGCGTGGCTCAAAGAATGGATGTATTAGGGAGACCAGGCCGTGGCCAACACCAAACAGGGGCTAGCCCGGGCCATTTACTGCTGAAAGCGCTTAGAAACAAGCATAATACCGCTAACTCAACCCTACAGGCTTCCGCTATTCCATCACAAATCTGACACTCTGTTTCCAGTCATCCCTCGGCATCTTCAGCGAATTAATATGCTGTGACTTATTCTCAAATCCAATCCCAACCGTGCAAAGAAGATCCAAGTTCTCCTCAATACCCAGCTCTCTCTTGATGATGTCCGGGTATCCCGTTGGCGCAGCAGACACTTGCGTGCCCAGTCCCTTCTCCGTCAACAGTAAAAGAAGTGTCTGCAGATAGATACCCACTGACAGAACATCCCCTTTGTTCAAGGTTTTGTCGATAGAAATAACAGCCACTACTGGCGCGTTGTAGAAATTGAAGTTGTCAATGAGAGTTTTGGTCATCGCCTCTGTATCTCCGCGAGCAATGTTGTAGCCATTTGGTCCATAGACGTGATGGCCCAGTTCTGAGCGGTAGTGGTTGAATGTCTCGGGAATAGCATCAAGTTTGAGCTCTTCCTTATTCTCAAATGCAGCAACTAATTCAGCTGACAGCCGCTTCAGCGGCTCACCAGATGCGACAGTAACTCTCCAAGGCTGGATGTTCGTCGAAGATGGAGCGTGCTGGGCGACACTGAAGCAATCCTCGACAACGGACATCGGAACTTCTTGACTGGTGCAAAATGCACGAGTACTGTGTCTGTCGAGAATGGTTTCAGCTACAGCATTGCGAGCTGATTGGATCTCATGGCGCCGGAAGGTTTGTTGTGAAGGCATGGCGGGCTTGCTGTCGTTGCGAAACCTGATCTCGGCACCCAAAAGCCTGGGGCACGATATTCTTAAGTATAAGAGACATGGTTACTTATTGAAGTGTACCGACGCTCATCCGCCCGTGGTGTCAAAGCTTTTACGTGATCGTTGGTCGCTTATATGGACAAATTATGGGATGGCGGTATGGATGATCGGACTTAAGCATCTCTTCGGTCGAAGCTTGTAGTAACGCGGGCTTCTAATAGCGCATATAGATTCTCGATTAAGTTATCAATCACAGGCAGTCGCTGGCTTGTCGAATCAGGAATTTCCGGCTTAACCAGGGGCACCAGTTCGTCCGAAACGTATTACTCATCCTCCATAAGCAGGACTGCTAGCTGATAAATACACCATGCAAGAGTCCCATTGAGAGGAGAGGAATATTGAACCAATAGGTGTCCAGGGCCATCCCAAGTAACGGGCAGAACTGATTACTGGCCAAAGTATTTTATCGGTGATACGAGATACATCTGAGCGGATCGGGGTTCACAAATCAACTTGTACAACGAGTCCAAAGTATCAGTAGGCATACTGCTTGACTTCATCAGGGAGCATTCACTGATATTCTCGGTTGACTCTGACTCAGTTCGCCATCGATACTCTTCATCTCGCCCATTTTTCATTTTGAGCTATCGAACTCTCCAGCCTCCATGCAGTGAATATTACCTCTCAGCAACAGATTCGAGCTGGGGTGACACTTCTCCTCGGCTCGACAAGGGCCCATTTCCTTTACAGTTCTCAACTCGGGGCGCTCACGCATCCGATGGAGCGGCGTTTCGAGCCTTCGTCTCATTTACATGCCTGAACAGGCCGGCCAAGCCTGGTCTGGGTGGGTTGCGCTCGTCGTGGGGTAATGGCCAGCTCTTGTGAGTTTTGAGCGTCTTCATCGGGGTGACGCTGTCACTTGTTTTAGCAGCTTCGATGTCGGCATCTGATTTGCTAGCTGCCATCCATCTGGAAGTGACTGATTACCTGTATTGGAGTGTTCTGTGTGCCCAGCCATCATGTCTCATAGCAGTAGTTGAGAACCCTACCGGGCAAGATGGGGTCAGCCAAGGCGATGCCTGCGCAAGCGAGGAGACTGAACTCCATGGTTTAGTAATAGGGTTGGGATGTCAATTGAACTAATGTTTGTAAGTAAAGTATCTATGGCAGGATGGATCGTAACATTTATAACTGGAGCAAAAGTGGTAAAGACGAGATTGGAAGACATGACGCCGCCTTGAAAGCCAACGTAGAGCAATAAGAAGGCTACGCAATAAAGTTGGCAGAGGAAGGCCCGATAGGTCACAACATTACGTATTGGCGAAAGTATTAAGCATTTCCACTGAACAAAGTGTGACGAGTGTTAAGTAACATTCTTAATGACTTAATCATTAAGAGTTGATATTGGCTACAGAACACAGAGTCTAGTGCGTGAAAGAGGGGAACAGCCAATATAGACAATGACTTAGATCTACTCTATATCTTACAGGATATTAAACATGTCAACTAAATAAACTTCAAGATTATTGAGGATTGCACTTCTTGCTCAAGGACATATGCCAATTAGCTAAGAATTAACTACTGAAAAAAGAACAGAGATTTAAGAACCTTGCATTAAAAATGAAAAATAAATATCACTTGTAGTAGTATACTGAAAGTGCAAAAGAAAGGTCTCGGAGGGAGTCGAACCCTCGCTGGCGGAATCAGAATCCGCAGTCATAACCGTTAGACCACGAAACCGTGTTGCGGTCTTGATTTACTCACCGTGCTATTAGTATTTAGATCTGTTTCAGTGACAGTAGCTCAAAAAATGTCTCAAAATCTTCTGTATACAAGTGTTTCTGTAAACTATTCTATAAATATTCAGTGCAGTTCCAACACCATGAAACTACCAAGCTATGCATAATATCGAGACAAGTCCTCAAAGACGAACCCATGCTCCTTCAATTGCTTGTTCGCCAAGTCCCAAAGCTTACCGACAGCCTGAGGATCATCCAACCACTTATTAGCCTTATCATCTAGCTTCTGAACAGGCACATAATATCTGCCAGCGTGCTCGTAGGCTTGCGAAGTTGTAGCACAGAATAGAGAGTTCATCGATCCTTCGAGTGGCGTAGACGTTGGGCCGACTTTCATGGCGACACGTGTCATGGTTCCGAAGATGTTGTTCGAGTGAGACTGCAGACCGGACTTGATAAGACCTGGATGAAGGGAATAGGCTGTGATACCGAGAGGTTGGTAGCGTTCTGTAATCGCCTTCGCGGCAATGATGCTGGCTTGCTTGCAGTGGCCGTATCGCCTCCTGATGTAGATTAGCAAGCTGGATTGAAGTTTGTCTTGAGTCGGATTGCTTACCATGGCGCTAGTTGCCCAGTGACATCAGTGAGATTAGGGTCCTGATAATTGATGGCTTCCGGCCCCATCCTGAACGCCATGTCGCTAGCAACATTGACAATTCTCACACGGTCCATGCGACCACTGGTCTGAGCGGCGGCGACAAGGAGAGGCATCAGTGACATGGTGAGGGCGTGATGGGAGAGGAAGCAAGTCTGCCATTGGACTTCAAAGCCGTCCTTTGTCAATTGCCAGGGACTGGCCATGATCTGAATCATGTTAGCTTTATTTCGTAAGATTTTGGGGTGACGCTACGCCAGCGTTATTGATCAGCAGATCAAGGCGATTTTCGCGACTCATGAAATCAGCAGCGGTGTCTTTGATGCTCTGGAGGTCCTGGAGGTCTAGCCTGAGGAAGTGGAGGTCTAAGTCGGGGCTGTTCTGTCTCATATCGGAGATGGCCTTGTTGACGCGGTCGCTTGAGCGGCTGGCGATGTAGACTCTAGCGCCCTTGAGGGCGAGTTGAAGTGTTGTTTCATAGCCAATACCAGAGTTTCCTGGGTAGTCAGTGGTGAGCTCTGCAAGTGTGAAGTTTATGACTTACCGCCTGTGACGATGGCGATGTGGCCCCGAAGATTGGGGATATCGCGGATTTGGAACTCGGGTTCTTTGTGGCAGTTCATCATGATTTCGGTGTAAATGTGCAGACAATCTCGAAGAGATGTTGACAGTTGAGTTGCTGGTGTAGTCGAGGAATTGGTTTTTCGGGTTGTTGAAGCTGGTCTGACTGTTTCGACTTCTGTTGTCGCATTTCTCTCATTTTATACCAAGAAATCCATGAGGCAGTGCAGCCAATTGGAGGTGGAGCTGTCTGATACAACGGGCTCGTCCGCGGACATGTCCATGGTGGGGCTGCGCTGAAGGGCTGAAGGCTTAGCTTACGGCGCAGAGGCCAATACAATTACCGGAGTCAACTTTTGCAGCATTGATTGGATTAGGAAGAAAGGGTCTTGTTTCATCCGAGATGGGTCTTTTGCTATAGACCCTCAACTAAGCCATGTTGGCTGATAAGCATGGCTAGGTTCCATCAAGATTGGTCGATGAGGGTCCCAGGACCTTGGAGTCTGACCGACGACCCAGCCGCATGAAGTCCCTTTCTTGGCTCAATTCTGCATCAACGCACTTTCATTTCGGTATACTTCATGGGCACGATGTGGCTCTGACACTATCATGCAGCCCTACAAGGCACACGCATCGTCAGCCGGAATGCAGGTGCAGCACCTAAAACCGGAGATTGTCACTGGCTCACGGCAATCCAGCCGATGCACCCAAGCCCTTTCAAAAGAAGGATCGTTTATTGGCTATTGCTTCCAGGGACTGCTCACTATATATACAAGAAGCCTTAAGATTTCTTTTTCGCTGCTTTTTGTGTTAAGCAAGTCTCGCATATCCAGTCATGATAGATTCTATTTACGGTAACCCCAAGGCACTTCTGTTTACCCTTCACTTTGTCGCATTGAACTGTTCTCCCCAAATCTAGATTATGCTCTTTTGGGCAGAGGCGGTATTTATTTATATTCTGGGTGACTGTGCACATTATGAAACGAAAGTTCTTGGATCTTGGATCTTGAGCTGACTGAGCACGAGGAGGAATGTTTGCTATTTCACGACAGGGCCACGGGAACTATATTTATAGGCGAGGCCAGTCCGTAGCTCTGCAGCTCTCTAGATCACTTGGCCTAGGGTAGGGCATGCGGTAAGTTTCACTGTTCTGCAAGAATACACTTCAGGCTACACGTCAGTGAATCACACAACTAGATGTTGGGACTTTGTGCAGTCTCATTCAATTCAATGATCAGCTATCTGGGACAGACTTTATCGGAGGAATAATGCTTCTATCCCAATGGTGATTGATGATAACAGACCAAAGCATGCGTGAATGTTAACTGAACTATCTGCTTCAGTGAACCCTTTGCTATCACGCTCCACTGCATATTATCAGATACGCTCGTCCCACTCCTTCTCTTTAATTGAGAGATGTTTGTGATCATCGCATGCCTTTAGCCCAGACATCGGCTGCTGGTTTCTCTTCTGGCAATTGTTTCCCACCTCGGCGTCTCTGCACTGGAGGAGCGGACCGGATTCGGGGCCGGATTTCTTGCCGCAATGGGGACAAGTCCAGATAATAAAGGGTACTGTGCACATGCTTGTTGATTGTTGAGATTATATTGGGAAAACTTGTTTCGGTCGTGTAAAAGGCTGTTGAGGTGGACGAGTTGTCGATGTTTGATGGTAAGTAAAACCACAACTCATTCGAGAAGGTACGAATTTATAGGCTGGTCCGATTGCTTGTTGTTCAGGGACATTAGGTTCTGCTCCTCTGTAAGTGAACAAGAAGTAGTCTCTTTGTTTGAATCACGCCACAAAAGTGTCACGAAATGCCTAGTGATTAAATTACATCAAAGCATATGTGAACAGTAGTAATCTACTCAAAGAAAAGTCTTTGACACTTTGGCAGAGGCTTCTAGATGGAGCTCAAGCCATCTGTCCCTTCACATGTTATTTCAAGTCATTCGCCCCAAATGGCTTCTACAAACAGGCACATTTGCCTGCACTCTGCAGTTCTTGTCGCCAGGAGTCACTCCCCAGGCCCTGACAAGTGGGCTTTTGTAATGTACAGGCCTTTCCCTCTGCAGAGCAGAGCCGAGCGTGTAATGGTTTCATGCAAATGCTATCACGAGTTAGCCAGAGATTTCCTAACTCTTATACAAGTCTCCAATGACTTCATCTTCTACAGACTCAGTATACAATCACAGCAAGACCTTTTTACTGTCTCTTGGTATTGGAAGTGTAAGGGGGGATCTTGAAAACGATCCTTAGGATAATTTCATCAATGACAAAGGAGGTCAAAAAGCCGGGTGCCACCGATACAGCTAAACCACACGCATATAGCGGCGAAACAATTTCCATTCAGGAGCAAAGTCCATGTTCTCTACAGGGGATTGGTGCCCGGCTTCTGAAAGTCTGGAGGATGGTTCAGAGGTATGTCTCTGCAGCCATACGCCATGTTGCGGTTCTGTAGCAAACAACTTTCGACAACCTCTACGGAAGACCGCAAACAATACCATGTTTCGTCTTGCAATTAACTTTAAATACCTGTAGGTGTGATACATCGGATTTGATGGACTACTCTTTCAACAATCTTTCTCGTCCAAACACCTTCGATCCACCCTTTGTAAAATAGACTTCTACTGCACGGTGCATTGGAAACCACTTGACTGATTCGAACAATGTGCCCAGTGATCAGTTGCGGCGTGCTTGCAACAAGCAGGGGAACAATGATCGGGCTGCATTGACTCTGCCAAATTTCAACAGCACCACGACAACCACCAACTCCAGCTGTACCTCGTCGCTTGTGACTTCAACAAACGTACTCAGTGTCTGGGCCGTCTTGGCCAGAACGGTGTAAGATGGCTTTGGCCCTTCACTCGACCTGATAGATTATGTAGGTCTGGCTATGCAAATTTACATGACGGGAGATATTACCGCGGCGGGTGGCGAAGGCTGCGGCAGGAGCGTAGGTGCTCAGGACTACGGTGACCCAGGGTGGAAGATTTCATAGACGGGTTAGCCCGCCTGTTCATCAGCGAAGATCCTCTCAACAACGTTGCCCTAGGGATGCCCGAAAAGCCGTCTGGTGAAAGCCCAATGACGGCTGAGTCTGCAAAACCGGACCCAGTAGGCACATAGATGGTTGTGTATTATCGAGCTTGAGACGTCTTCTTGAGCCAAGAGGCCGCAAAAGGGAAGCACATGAATGCTTCTGTCGGAGCATGGTCGGAAACACTTTCAGCCCGGAGACGGGGGAGAAATAGAAGGTGCATATATGCCGCACCTTGATCGACATTAGCCTTAATGTCCGTCTTCAAATCGGTGTTTCTCATCCACAAACAGTCTTCCTCACCGCAGCGAGCAATGGCGATGGGACATTTGCATGAAACGGTCCACGCGTGTTAATCTGCGCGTACAAATGGCCCCAGGATTGGAAAGATCAATGTGTGATCAGCTTGATGATGCACATGGAAGTTGACAAGTGTTTCCCGAAATACCAAGGGTTAATCACTCAGGGGAGCCCCTATTAACAAGGTCATTCTGCTGCTCTTCTGGAGGAGAAAAGTAGGCCCTTGACGACATCTACATTAGCCACCGCGATCTTCTGCTTGGAAGAAATGAACATCGGGGGAATGCGTATCATATTGGCGAAAGGGTTAAGGTTCCGGCTGCTAATGGGAATCCTCGGATGCTGGCAAGGAGCATTGACTGACGGGAAGGATCTGCTTCTTGCAAGAAATCTGCTACTGGCAATAAGAAACGTTGACTGTTGGCAAGAAACAACTGATAATGGCCATGGTCGGGGTTCCAGCGGTCTAGAGTCGTAGGCCAGGTGGAGGATCTTGCATGGAGAGGGGCGGATTGGCCATGTTGCCGAGAGGGTGAGAGTTCTTGTGCTTCTGGGCGTTGTCACCAACATCCCAATCGGCAATCAGCCGCTAGCCAGTGTCGACCAAGTCTTGTGTATCTATCATTGTCTCTTGTAGGAAGCAAAACGGGATACAACGTCGCTAGCGAGCTGGTCACGGTGCTACTTCAGAGGCAAGCAGCAGTTTTGCGTGCGCTATAACGAGAGCGCTTCTGTGTTGAATCGCGCTTGAGAAGGCGTAGGCTGTTAACAAGTGCAGGCTGGCTGTATCGGCCACTGGCTTTGGAACGAAAGAAAAGGCGCGTTGACGCCGGGAGCAAGTTATAATATCGTGGCACATTTGGCGATCCTGTTGAATCAAGCTGATGCGTCAAACTTGATTGAAGAGTCAACGCGAGAGTTAGTTTGACGCCGTGTGCACCTTGGGGGCGACCTTGGGGCATCCCAGGTCAGGTCATTTAGCGGACCCAGCGATAGTAACTGGGGGGCAATACAGGGTCTAGCTCATAACGTTGGCGGGCAGTACAGGGGAATACACGAAGAAGCCCCACCATGATCAAATGGTTTAAACAAGACCAGGCCGAACTGAATGAGTTGCAAAGGAACGCAGCACCTCCAAGACTGCACTAAAAGAACAAAAGGGATGGATAAGTGCATGCTTGGCAGGGGAGGATTGATGCGCAAGGCTCCCAAGATGTAACGAAAAGTGCTACTCTTGACGATGAGGGGAAACTCGACAGCACGGAAGTGCTAGCTTGGGCATGATTTATCAGTATTGCAGCAGACACTCTATCTCTTTCGTGGCCGAGAAATCACTGGAAGTCACATCAATAGCATGATTTCTCAAACACAGTCACTGGGGTCGGGCAACACTATTGACTCTACAGACTTCGACACTCAGGCTTCAAACCAAAGCCATAGTTACTTGAACAGCAGTGAGAAGTGTCTGGACCCTTCGACCGGCAGCTAGTTTCCACTGAAACAGCCATCGCGCTCTGGATCCGAGTCATATTGAGTACGGAACTAACTTGCACCATGGTGCCATCGACTTCTTTCTCCGTGGTAGTATACCGCATAGCCGAGATACTACTCGTAGAGACATGCGACTAGGCTTGATCCACCTTGCCCACGGAAATTCTCTTTGACTCCTTCTTCTCTCCATGTTTCTGCGTCTCGAGGTGCGCGACGTGCGGCAGGGCTGAGTAGCCAGAGAGAGGGGAGCGGTCGACTTGGTTGGAAGGAGGGCGTATCGTCGAGGTGAAAGTCGTAAGGATGGGAGGAAGCGGTGCCTCTGGGGCGTCGTGTATGCCCAGCCGTTGATGTAATTACCGAAATCAGCGCTGTTGCAACTGATAGGAACACCATACACTTACTGGCTACAACAGTAAGGTCTTCCGCATTCTTCGACATGGATAAGGCGGCAGCAACCGCACTACGGCGGGATCCAACTGTAGATGATCGAATCATGACTCAGAGGGAGACAGCCTGCGGAGATATGATCGAGTTGCTCCGCTTGCATGTGTTGAACTTCAATTCGTAACCTCGAGGGCAGATTATTCTTCGGTTGGAACTGCAAATGCATTTTGTTGGAGTGGACATTGGTCGAATATATGCGGTTCGTCTCGTCGTCGCACTCATCAGGTCTGACGGTGTCGTCGCTCATATCTCATAAATCTACACCCATCAGTAAATTGTCTCATAACTCAAAACCAAGAGCATACCGTAAGAGAATCATCATTCATCCTCCGATCAGACGCTTCGCCAACTCGTCAAATACGCCTTCCTTTATGTCCTCTAATTCTTCATCCCTCGCGTCTTCGATGCATTTGACTCTATGATCCAGCGAGCTGATATCATCTCTTATTTCTATTATCACAGCCTCCTCCGCATCTACCGGTTCTAGCCCTTCGCACTTCTTCTCCAGGCGTTCGACCTTGTCTTTGAGCTGAGCGTTATCGGCTCTTAGCTTGGCGTTGTCGGCTTGCAGGTCGTCAACCTTGGATTCCAGCTTCTGGAGCTTATCCCAGAACTGGTTGAAGAATTCGGGGTGGCTGTCTTGTCGGGGCCGTTTGCGATTGGACGGAGCGTTCGGGGGAGCTTGAGTTCTCGTTGCTTTCTTGTAAGACGGGGGTTTGGGGGGAGGAATTGTTGTGACTTTTGCGCCGGTGCCGCTGAACATTCGTGAGACGTCATAGTCTGGATCGGAGGAGGGTTTGATTTGACGTTGTTCCACAGCCTCGCTGATGGTCTTGAGCTCATCGGGCGAGAGTAGAGACTGTTGAATGTAGATACGCAGGGAGGTGATACAGGAGAGCTCGTGTATCAAGTCGAGGACCTTGCCCGATCGCGCACGAGCTGCTACAACTGGCTCTTCAACATCGCTAGGAATAAGAACGGTGATTCTGTTATCCAGGGCGAAGTCGAGGGACGTAGTCGCATCGAATATGGGGTTTACGGCATCGGGCGGGTTCGGCACGTCGGAAAAAGCGAAGGACTTGATAAAGAAGGGATTTATCCGGAGGCATACGCCTGCCCCAGCCGGCTTGTCCTTGAACCTGAAGGGAATGCTGATTTCGAAGTGCGCACCGGATTGACTCTCGCGGTCGAGTCGCAATGTAAATCGTATCGCGTCGTGATCGGGATCGGCGGTCGCTAAGTTGCGCGTGACACCCTCCCACTGCCACTCGACGACAGCTGTTGTTTCGTTGATGGCGATGCATGCCATAGCGCAAGGTTAGTAGACGAAATCAAGACTTACCTGCACAGCACATCCAATAACGCAACCACGAGAGAGATACCGAGCCTCGCTGGCGGGCGCCCAGGACCTCCAGTAGAACTGCCAGGTCGCCCCGGAACTCCAGTAGAACTGCGAGATTCCGAGTCCAGGTCGCCCTCTACACGCCCCGGTTATTCCACAGAGAGGACTCTCGCTCTCAGTGGGTATAATCCGGAATTTTACAACGGGTGTAGCGCGATGCTTGGGGTTCCCTCGAGGAGTGTTACTGAGCGCGGGATGATGGGAGGGACGTTGTGGCGTGGAGGCGACATTTCGAGGAGGGTGAAGAGGAGGATGATTGAACATGAAGCTGGTTGCGAGAGGAGCGTGAATTGGCGAGGGTGGAGTAACCTGCGTTCGGAAGAACGTTGGTCCGACGAGGCTGTTCCTCAGCCTCGGGATAAGACAGGAGTCTTATGTGGCACTGGCCTTGATCTGCTACGATACAGCAGAAACAGTCGACATGCGTCATGATAGCTAGACTATATCATAATAAACACAACTTGAGAAATTAGGTACTAAAATAGGTCACATTTAGGAAGAATTTCGTGCTCTGGTGATCTTCAATTGATCGATGTTCACATTCAATGCAAAAATGCGCTAATCATTACACAGCGCAACTGCAGTGGAGTGATCCGCTAAATCGTCCTCGTTAGTGAGCGGCTCCAGGGACTCGCGTTGGCCAACACCACCGCCTCATCTACACCAATCGACCTCGGATTTCAGCTATCGGGGTGGAGCCGTAACTGGAAACCGACTACTCCGTGTCTGCCTCTGGATTTCGCCTCCGGAAGCCCAGTCATTGCATTCATGATATGCTCAATACTAGTTTTATTGTACTAATGAAACCCATGTCTATAGTTTTGCATTTTCCTTCTATCCAAATACTCCCAGAACATATGAGATCCTTTTCAAAATAGCCTTTTCCCATTCTCTTGCCCGACAACCTTGGCACCCACCTTATGATTCATTTTCCGTCCCAAAGATTTGCTGTCTGCCTCTTCCGTTTGTGTTCCTCTGGCCAATGGGTTGTTCTCAGCTTGTGATAATTCGGAGGGAGAAATGAACTGGCTGGTTAGTCACTGACTTGAAAGCGTCTTGCCTGTCTCGTGTGGAGTATGATCTTCTCCCCACCAGCCTTGGCCGCTTCTTCTCTCTCCTGTCTCGCCAATCACTTCTTGAGAGCCGCTCTCTCCCGTCTCTCTTTGATGGCCTTCATTCTCTGCGCCTTTTTCTCCTCCTTTCTCGTCTTTCGCTGGTGCTCTCGGATTGCCATGTCGACCTTGGCGACCATTCTGTCGACGACGCCTGGGCATGCACAGGCAAGCGGCATAGCAGTTATGGTTGCAGTGGGATGGCCCTCTCGGGTTTCCGATAGCATGGCCGATACGGCTGGGGACCAGGTCTTAATGCCCTTGTGGAAGCGACAGTGATCAAGCAGACCCTGGAGAAAAGCGTTGTTCCAAGGCCGGTGGATGACTGGCATCCCGACAGGGATCCATGTGTTGCAAGAATTGTGCCTTTTGAACCCATTCATTTCATCCTGCATTACCATGAAGATGTCGGGGAACTTCTCTGCATACTTTAGGCGAACATCAAGGTTCGGCATGATGATCGTAGTGATACGCCCAGACTGGGTGACGTCGAGATGAAAAGAGAATTTCTCAAAAGGGAATCTGCCCAACCTGCGCTGACTGCTCCAGAAGGGCAAATGCAAGACATCGGTTCTGGGATTGAAGTATCCATAAGGCTGGGTATCGGAAGGCTCCAATGGGTTTGTTGAGATGGTGTAACGTTTGAGCCGGAGCTGGCTTGGGTTCGTGATTCTTTGCTGACCATGAGAGCAACTGGGAGCGGAGGTGCCTTGATTCGAAGCCATTTGTCGTCCTGCTTACGGGAAGGCTTGAGACAGTAGACCTGAGGGTCTTGAAGGGTCACATCCCATGCCATCCTTCTTAGCTCAGGCGGCATGTTTTTGAAGCAGGTGAAGGTTGGCTGAGGTGGGGGAGGAGGAAGTGCAAGTAGAGGGAATGACTGGAACATGGTCGCTTCTTGCAGTCGCGTAATTGGAGGCATATCGTATGACTGACTGCGGAGATGATGGAAATAGTTTGGTGAAGTATTCGTTTAATTAAAGCTATTGCTTGCATCCAAGTCCAGTTCTAGAAGCGTTGGAGAAAGGAGGGAAGAAAAGGCTAGAGATATACTAATGGGCTTTAACAGTAGGTTTATTCTTTCACTTCAGACATATCATATATCATAACCACTCTTCAACCCCATGGTTAATGGTAGTATAAACATCATGCTCAGGCTGGGCATGCATCTATCTACAAAGAAGGAAACTGGCGTCTATCATGCTTGCAGCAGATATCACAAAGAACCACCAGATCTTGAAACCCCGTTCATCCGCTTCTACGTATGTACTTACACACTTGAAGGAGATTATTGGCTAGTTGAAATCTTGGCAAAGAAAATCTCAGGCTTCTAGAATTCTGCATCATGACATTGAAGAACCAGGCAGGGGACCGTGTGGAGTAGCTCAAGCCACTTGCATGGTCCGAACATGATGCTAGCAGTTGTTAGACAGCAGAAGACCAAACCTGTGCTTTTATCAGTCTACATATTATGACCAGTAAGCTAAAGAGAGACAAGGAACAACAGAAACTTCGCTTGACTAAGAGATAATCGGCGTCCTCTGAAAGAACTGGTTCACGTTGTGCTTGGTTGCACAAAGTTGGTGAGGTGATGCATTTAACCTTTAGTAGCCCATTATCTAAATATGCTTGGTACCGAGGGAACCCCTACGGGCTAAATCTAAAACCTGTGACTTAAGATCGGATTGTAAGCTGTGATATCGCGTCTGGACTGCAAAAGTGTCTGGTGTCTTTGTTCTGTCTGGAGGTGTGAGCACATGGTCCCCTATGACGTGGCTTCAATTCAGGTTCTTACGAAACACTACGGATCACTCCGTACATCCCCTGCAATGGCTTTTGTGGCTGGGCTTGAAGCTGTCATTCATGCTTCTACAGCGCCAGCTTTTGCTAAAAAGTTGACGGCACTAGCAAATTGAGGTGTAGGACAGTTGCAATTTCATTACAACGGGGCATGCTTGGTCTGGCACAATGATCGCAGAAGTAGCACCAGGCCAAATCGGAGCCAGCATCTCCTTGCTGCGTAGCTTCAACGCCGATGCTTCCAGTAGTGGCGCGGAAGAATTGTGTTGGGATTTAGATACCGTCGCTGCTTGCAATCGCGTAGTTGCTGTGAGGAGTTTGACTACTCCTTTGGGCTACCCTAAACTGAGGTGGTACATGGAAATTTAGTTAGAGCAGGCGACGCTCTAGCAGCATCGAAAAGCAAAGAGGACGTCTGGTCGCGACTTAGCCTTGCGTCTGTGAACATGAACCCTCCCAAGTGAGACTGGGCCTCTCATTCCAGGGTCCAAACACCAATGACGGGATTCCCGAACTAGAGGGGCGCATCCCAAGATCCATCTTAAGATGTAACCAGCCATATCTAAGTAGGTATAGGCGAAAATATTACGTACTGCTTTAGTAGGTGAATTTTCCATTTCAGTCAAGGCAGGCGATTAATTTGTGAGCTTGCGATTAAAGCGCTGGTCAAATTCGGGGGTGTCATTAATTCCCCGACGAAATTTTCTCTTTTTCTACTCTCACTTCGCAACCCGGCACGATTAAGATGGAGCACAATGTCCATATTAAGATTCATGGCGCGTGGCCCACATCGCTGGTAGAGGGCAAACAACCGCACACTCGTGGACGCGAACAGAGCGATGAAGAGGAGGAAATTGCTCCTTAGTTTAGCGGGTTATCTGGCCCCCGACACTGAGCTAGGTACTGAGCCGCTGACAGGCTCGCGAGGTGATTGAATGAACGACATTGGTCATTCTCTTGCTTGCCTGTACCTTACATTTTATAGATATAGGAAAGAAATCGGGTATATTGGACGGGTGTCATGCGTCGCGTGTCAATTCAAAAGAGAAAGTAAAGAAATGGCAACTAAAATGTCTTGTGCATCACGGTGATCGATCAATAGACTCATGCAGACTGGTTGCATCTTAAGATGGCTAGGATAGATCTCAAGACGGATCTTAAGATGTCCAACTTCAGTGACAAGGATTCGGTTTTGGCCAATGACCCAGATGCTTTAGGCCAAGACCACTGTAACCCAAACCGAAAGAACACTAGCACAGGTCACTTTGATGAATCTGTAGCACAAGAGCACTTTACAAAGGAACCACAAGAGGGTATTCAACAAGAATTGGTATAGAGAGATTCAGAATGAGGACTTTGACGTGTATTGAGGCTAGGAACCTGGAAGGGTACAATCTTTGTGCATCAAGGTCTCGGCGCTGGTGGGTCACGATTCGCACTGCCCTGTGTTTTTACAAGAGAAAGACACAGGCACCGCGGTACCTTTGACGACAGCGAACATAACAGAGCTGGTCCGCTGTAGACCCTTGGCGCCGTAACGGACGTTCTGCTCTGGACCGGGCCCGAACACGAAGCACATGGAGATTGTGAAGACTTCTCTGCTAAACAGCTGGAGGCACTGGACAGTGCCTCCAGCTGTGGCTGGTTTCGCAAGTTACACAGCAGTAACTTGGCAAAACAGACCACCAAAAGTCGGGGAGTCTAGGACTGCCCACTTCAAGCTGACAATCCATTTCCCGCTCATCTCCCCAGTTTTAAAATGGTTAAATCTATGCGATGTTAATTGTCGTTTTTAGTGAATTGACTTTGGACTTGTTCAAGATCAACGCCTAAGACAAGGTTCGGGCCGTAGATCTCACTAACTACGCCGCAGTCAGTCAGGCACTGATCTGATCCATTTCAAGATGGAGTCGGTGGGGCAATCAGACAAGTCTGGTATACAATTCCCATCTCATGCACTCCGTCCAGGTACCCTCTTGTCATCGTACCAGAAGAAGCTTTCAATGCGCTTCGGAAGGGTCATGGACAGTCGACGCAGCAGGTTATTCAGCGGGCGCATGACTAGTTGCTGCGAGAACTGGGCCCGAACTCTTCCATCGCCAATGGTCGATGGCTTCTTTCACATCGGTCGGATTTATGCTTCACGTACCGTCAAGTCTCAACAGGCCGCGAACTGGTCAGACAGAGTCGTGGATAAAGCATGAGGTTGGCAACAAGTCGGAGGTGCATGGCCATGGTTGTAGATGAGAGAGTAGACGATGGGACAAATATATAATACTTGTATTAGAAACGTATTTGCGGATTGGAGCACTTGTCTTTTGAGTCGAGTCGGAGCGAGCGTATCATGGCGCGGTTTCGCAATCGGGTTCTCGCGACAGGAAGATGATAGGCGCGGGCGCCTGGTCGTCACACGTAGAGGTACTCGATCGTGTAGGTAGTATAAAGCTCGCTGATGGGCATCTATTGAAAGAGTACGGTCGTATTCTTCTGTCTTGTCGGCAGAGGAGGCGTCGAGAGGGTTGAGGCAGTATTCGACAGTGTGGAGTTTGAGCTGATGCGCGAAATGATGGCGGAATCAGTGCGTGAATAGATACGAGCACGCGTTAGGACAATAGAAGGATGTGAAGGATATGACAGTAAGAAAAGAGCAAGAGCGAGGCGAGGTGCAGTCCATGCCATGGGCTGCTTTTCAGCTCCCCTGCAGAACAGACCATGCCCCGAGTATCGCTAAATTCACAGTGGACTTACATGCGCTAATAGGCTACGTTCTGACGTAAGTGAGCCCCGCCTCTCACCGAATTGCTCCAGGGCTGCCTGCATCAATCACGACACGACATCTCTACATCGAGGACATTGTCCCTCGTGCTCCTACATTATACAAGGCCGACACACTAGTTGCCATCTTGTTGATAAGTGTTCAGTCTCATCATACTTCTTTTGCTTCCAGAATCGATGCGTCAGTCACCGTATGTCGGCTGATCTCCGTTGCGCCGTCTGCTCACCCACTACAAACAACATCCATCAGTTTCATCTCCTCAGCGTTTGCCTGGAAAGCACAATGTCGGGGACCTGCATTAGCACAATTGAAGTCATTTGCTGGAGAACGGGGCAAAAGAGAAGGTGAAATGTTTAACATCTTTTGTTTCTCGCTCCCTCGATTTTCTCGACCTTCCAGCTTCATCGCTTTGCCGCTCGCTCCATTTCACCAGTGCCATCATTTGATACCACCAACTCTCTGCTTCTCATTTTGCTTCGCACTCACTTGCTCCCGCTATGGACACCGGGAAGCGGCCGCTTCAAGCGTACGTTGAAGACTATGTCGAGGAGGATGAGGAGGATTCAGATTCCGACGTCCCTCTAAGAGAAACGCAAGCGAAACGTCTCAAACGGTTCCATGAACCAAAATCACCTCGCACCATTTCTTCCTCACCACCACTTCAGCCCCCGCAACCAGCACCGACAGCTCAAGCCCAGCCCGCAACTCAACCCAGCGTTACTGCGATACGAAACGAGCGAACTCAATGCCACGCTCAACGACCTAGACCCCGAGCCCCCGCCCCCTCAATTCGCACTCAACTCCCTGCGACAGCGGTCATCAACAATGCAAGGCAAGCATCTCGGAGCTTTGTCGCAGCCTCAGAGCCTTTCCGATCTGCAGCTACTCCTACTACAAACACACTGCCCATCGACGGTATCGACTTGAATCCTCCTCAGCCGCGCTGGCCACCACTGCCCGACAACAACATACCCCATTCCTTTTTATTCTACGCTGAAGAGATTCGCATCGTCGTGAATATGCTTTGCGGCACATGCATTGATCGCGAGCTATTCTTTGAACTCATCCGACATCAAGACACCACTCCATCCGCAAGGCCTGTCTGGACTATCCCAGAGATATCAGAGCAAAAAGAGATCGGGTTTCTCTGCGGTAAGCCTCCAGTTCACCAACATCGCCATGTCTAACTTATTCCTGCAGCATTCACAGAACAACATCACTCGATACCAATGTGTGAGCACTGCCACGCCTGCGAGTTCCTCTACGTTACCCATCGGGTCAAATTCAGAAGCGGCCTTCGGGTGGATGCGGCGTTCTATTGCGTGACACGGGAGGGCTATCCAGCTCGGCACTCGATGCTCTCTGTATGTCGGCATAGGTATAGAGATCCGGAGTATGTCCAGAGAACAGAGCAGGAGCTACTCCTGAAGGCACACGATATTGTGCGTGACTTTTGCTGACTGTTTGCAGCGTGGGTGTTTAAAGATGCATTCTATCGTAGGACGGATATGATGGACAGACAAGCGTTGTTTCGGCTTTTTGAGGGTGCTGTGGCACGTTAAAAGGGATATCATTCGAAGAGTTGCAGAGATTGTTTTGCGCAAGCTGACACTGATTGAGGCAAGATTGAGATGCAGGCATCGGAACTGGAATGTGTAGTGGTTACTCATTGACCACTGGCTTTGAGCAAGAACCACGGCTGGCATGGTGCCCATTGTACTGGCAAGCTTTGACCTTCGGTGCATGGTCTCATGATGGTATTGAGACATGGTAGCGATTTGAAGATGAGCACCTGTGTAAGAGAGGAAAGCTTATGGAAAGTAGGGCTTTGGTGAGAATAGAAGAAAGAGTCTAGCCATTACATGCTAAGACATTGCGTTTATATATTAGTAGTAGTCCAGTACGTTCTTGAGTTCTATCCAACACAAAGCCATCCGGCAAAGGTCTCTGCCGCTTTGCTTCGTGAAAGTACACTGGCTACTTATGAGTGTGAGAGGTATGTCTCGGTCAGAGGAATGCCTTCGGCGGCACAATTTCAAGGGTTTTGAAGCCATGGTCCATGACGAGAGCTGGAGGTTAAATCAAGAGGTAAAGATTCAGCTACCCTTAATCTTTCTGTACCTTGGTTACTTGAGACGCCGGGGTATTCGCCTGAAGGGTTCAGAATGTTGCCCTGAAGTGAAACTAACCAAATTAGCAAAGACCGCATCTACTAATTGGTAGAAACATACCACGCAACATGTACGGAGAGGCAAAGCAACCCATAGTCTTCTCAGTGGCCTGGGTGTCCCAAGAACAACAGCCTTTTGAGCAACTTGGAGCGACTGGCTCTTTTGCTTGTCACTCACGGCGAAGCGTTATGGTGCTGTGAGTGTTTTACCGAACTCGATCATGGATTTGGTGGTTCCGATTCTTAGTACGTTCGAGATCAGAACGGCAGTTACCCCCATGGCCAGTTCGACAGCATATTGCTGGGTCAGGCATTTGAGGATTCTGACTGACTTACGAGGTGCGATCTCTGAGAAGGTCGTTGGGTAATTCTCGGATCGCCCGTCTCCCACCCCGATGCTGCGGTATCACACCCTGTGGATTCTGTCTGGTTCGCCGAAGACATCTTGATGCTTCATTACAAGCTTGCCGTCGACGAATAACTTGAGGACACTCGTCACGATGCTTGCCCAGGTTTAAGCCCACCATCAGCCATCCTTCCCATTCCCGCATATCGTAACCAGAATTGAGAATCAGCAATGTATTTTCTCAAACGAAGATACAATGCCCCCATGCGTTCGCAATGGCAATCGGACGTGGAACAACAGATACAGTCCCGCCATATGTAAACCTTGAGTGATCCATACTGAAACTCGGTTAAGGAGCCAAAATGAAGATTGTAGAAAAAAAAAAAAGATGATGTATTTAATCGAACAGGTGAATCGTATGGCGGAAAAAAAGACATGTTCATTGCTAGGACAGGCAAAAACATACAACAGCAGGGATTCGCTGGTCGTCACCGACCCAACTACTGATCTGCCGGTTAGTGGCTTGACTATGGGAGAGCAGACGGGATCCCGTATTTTCCACTACCTAT
>JAAOAY010000627.1:0-42389 GCA_013396255.1 Fusarium sp. NRRL 25303 | reverse complement strand
AGTACTTGACCATCTTAGCAGCTTGGATCTCGGAGCAGTGCTTATCGAGCTCTCCATAGTTCTCCTCCACAACCACCTGACTCATCCCCAACGCGAACCTATGAGCGTCGCCACCACCCCTTCAGGTACATACGACCAAAGCTCGTAGAGAATACGGGATCCCGTCCGCTCTCCCATCGTCAAGCTGCGAAGCGCCGGATTAGTAGTTGGGTCGGTGACGACCAGCGAATCCCTGGTGTTGTATGTTCTTTTGCTTTGATTATTCGTTATATTTTTGGTGGTTTGAAGCTGTATTGTGGTGGTTAGATTTTGTTGTCTTGAGTCAGTCGCCCATCATCGACAGATACTCAGAAACAATAAACACCCAGAAACAATGATTGAAATAAGATACAACTTGATACCTTACCAGACTTTGATTGAAGTCGAATCCCATTCCGTTGTAAATAGTCCAGGCCATGGTTAGGAGCCAGTGGCTACATGTTCTCCAGCGAATCACGTCTTTGTCCTCACACAGCAACTCGCTGACACTGTCACTGCTACTCATTGTTCAGTGTGCCACTGTTCCTTCAAGTCTCAGCTGTTCACTTTACAGTGTTCGTTGTCCAATAGTTCAGCTTTGTCCTCTCGTAGAATGCGAGTTCCCAAGCCCTTCCCCTTCCCTACACATGCCCTTCAGGAATCAACGACTTGTCCATACCTGAAACACATTTGTTACCACAATCCTTCAGCACGATCTTCCAGAAACCACAGAAAACATCACCAAAAATGTGTCAAGAGGTCGTCCAGCAATGCTGCCACTGTGGTGACAACATTGGTATCTATATCACCCCTTGTCACAGCTGGTACGTCGATGCACAAGTGGCTAACCGCGAGCGACGACATATCCCGCCAGCATGGGACTGTAAGTTTCGTATGAAACAGTTCCAGCCTATGCTCACAGGTTGTCCCAATAATAACATCTGCCTCTCGTGGTTTGGAAACATCCTCCCAGGTTTTGGGAACGCCCGGAACGAGGGTCCTGAGATCAAATTGGCCCGTGAATTCGTCGCTCATGAGAAGTTGGAGGAATGGGAGGATCAGTTTGCTCGTGAGTATTTTCAGAAGAAGCCTATTCCTCCTCGCAAGAAGCCCGAGAGTTTTATGTTCTTGATTCGCCAGGGTATGATGGGAGACCTTGAATCCGTCACGTCTTTCGACAGTCTCGAGTCTGCAGATACCGATACAGATACAGACTATGGAGAAGGGAGTAATCAAGATGGCAATGAAGATAGTTACGATGCTGACAGCGAGAACTCAACTCAAGAAAACGAGATTTTTAACGATGCCGCCTCCGAGGCCTCTGAGGTTGACCCCGAAGATCTGTTCTACGGTGATGCCCCCGACCGTACCCGCGATCCTGAACCCAAACTCGTTCGAGAGTACAAGGAGCCGGCCGTCTCTATCATGAACTTGTTCTTCTCTATGATGGACCTGGGACGTGACGGTGATTTTGTTGAATAAGAGAAGTTTCTGGGAACGACATTTGGGTGTAATTTTGATGGATAGACTTGGACTTCCCTGGTGGAAGAATGGAGGCACTCAACTCGCATTGGATGTACAGTCTTTGGAGTTTTGGTGATAAGACCATAGAGCTTTTTTGTAACTGTAGCACAGCAACAAATTGATACCCCTAATTTCCACGCAGACATCATCGCTTAATGGAAGTATTTGTAATACAAGCTGACATCCTTACCCAAACCATTGACAATCCTCCTTAGTCAGTAAAATGCAGTCATATTGAAACAGTATATTGATTAAACACGTCTGTCTATCGAGAAAAACGCCGTTCCATGTGCCAAACCTAACTTTAGGATATTCTTCATCACTTTCACGCCGACTTTTTCACCCTCTTGCTCTTCTTCTTCTTCTCGCCAAATGCCTCCTCATACACCTCAGCCGCTGTCTGGCCGCCGGCCTTTCTCTTTTGCTTGGCTGACTTTACGCTGACCACAGGGTTTGACTTGCCCTGCTTTGTCGCACTCAGTACCTGTTTTTCCGCCTCTTCCCAAGCAGGAGTATCTCCTTCAATCTCATATCTATTTTTGGTTAGCAGATGTCCTTGCATGTGTATCTCAGTGAAGCTTACTGGTCAAGGGGCAAAGAGTCAATGAGCTCTCTTTGCTTCTTCTTGAGCTCCCTCATCGCTTCATCACCACCCTCCTCGAGTTCGTCGTCCAATGTTGTAGCCAGAGGAACGTAACGTTCATCGACGATCTCATCGTCGTGTGCGCCACTAGCATTCTCGCGACTCACACCAAGACGTTCAACCTTGGGAAGTTCTGCGCCCACAGCTTCAGAGACGAGACCGGCGAAGTGTTTAGTAACCTTTCGCATCATCTTAATGAACATGGCAAGGGCTTGAGAGGTGGACATGTTAATCTCCTGGGCAACCACATCGATATCTTTGCGCTGCAGACCAAGAGCCAGCATGACAGCCTGCTGGACGCCTGATAAAGTAACATCTCCCTTGATGCGTCCTGTGAAATAGAGGTGGGCGATGGTTGGAACGAGATCGAGAACAACGTGGTAGTCAAGCATGTTGTTGGCATATGACTCGAGTCGCTTCAGGTCGAAAGGGCTCATATAGACATCAAGATCAGCCTTGGTCAATGGTTGAACTTCAACTGAGTCCAGCTGCGCTCCCAACTTGGCGGCCTCGTCGATACTAAGGGCAGTGATAGGAGTGAATGTGCGGAACTGGTAAGACAGGAGGGACAGGAAACGCTTCTGGAAATCTCTGGAAAAAGCACCGAGCCAGCTTCGGTCCTCACTGTTCTCAAGCGGCCGCAGCATGACGCATGTGTGCTCACCAGTCAGATCGTTGGCAGTCTGTCTTAAGTAGACGGGCGCGAAGGAGGCCTTCTTCCAGAATTTGTGAAGAGGCTGAGTCAATCCGTAGCTAACACCAACATAGTCAAGTCGCTCGGGTTTCTTCTCTGACAGCTTGGCGAACAAGGGAGGCATCTTATTGATATCCCGAACCTTGATGTCATCGTCGAGCAAGTTGGCGTTGGCGAGCTCAGCATCAGTAACTCGAGTCATTGTCTCCTCCATAATCTGATCCTCATCTTCGGACAGATTGGCGAAGCGCCCTTCGTAGTAGTCAACGAGCAGTTCCAAAGCCTTGGAACCGTATCCCATTGAAACATACTCAGGGTTTGTGGCAATACGAACCACTCGGGCACCAGATAGAGAAGCAAATTCCTCGTCTTGGAATTGCTGGCTGACAAGCCAAGGAATGAGATCACCAGATGGTCGCTGTCCTCGGCTCAAACTGTTAAGGACGCTCTGTCTGCTGATCTTTCCTTCCAGCGAAACCTGAATGACACACAGAGGCTCGGGTAGTCTGGAGCTGTCTTCGGAAACAGGAGGAACAAGAACGAAGAGCTCGTGTGCGGGGGCATCACTCATGAGTTGAAGGTCGTCTGGGGAGTTCTTGTAGTGGCTAGCTACATACAACGCAACCATTTGCTGAAGGAACTTCTCGGACACGGGGTGGAAGGAGAATAAAGTATCTCGGTTGACGTTCAAGAGCTGACATTGTGTAGGGTCGGGGCATCCGTTGATATTTGACTTAGCCTTGGGCAGAGTCGCGTCGAGGCAGAGAACCGTGTTGAGCCACTTCTCGACAGCATCTCCCTGGGCATATCGAATAGGCTCAGACAATGTGATCTCTCGCAGCTTTCGTCCCGCCTGGAACTCCTCGGTCTTTGAGGTCTTACCAGTTGACCGATCAGTGATCTCCATGTCCTCGCCAGCTGTAGTAGCAGTGCGCGACTGGTCTCGCAACTGTTTGATGAGCTTGAGGGAAAGAGATCGACCTGTACCCTCATAACCGTTGATGGTAGAAGCCATGAAGACAAGATAAGGGCCCATGAGCTTCTTCACAAGAGGCAGAGGAATAGCCGCAGCCTCATCGATAACCACCAACTCGGCCTGCCCTAACACGTGTGCATCTTGAGGTCGAATGTACTGAATGGTCTGCCTGTGCTGTCGGTGAATGTTGACTCGAACAATGGCCTTGTTGAAGTCGGGGTTTGTACTCTGAATAATAGAGTAATCGGCGTGGTCAGCATAGCCCAACTCGTCAAAACCCTTGAAGACAAACTCAAACAGAGTCTTCAAGTTCTCAGGCGAGGGGGAGGTAATAAAAATGTTGCTGTATCCATACGCAACAGCAGCTGCGACAGCGACACCCATAGCCGCAGACTTTCCGCGACCACGAGCAGCAGTAAGAGTAACTGTGCTCCGTAGGGTTTTCTCAGCGATGGCATCTGTGAATGTGATAAGAGCCTTGGCCTGGTCGACAGTCTTGGCAAGAGAAATAAGAGGTCCTACGGGCTGTCGTCCCTCGTTCTGCTCCTTCATGGCCTCAAGCTCAATTTGCGACTCTGTCTTGGGATTGTCGAGGTCCGGAGGAGGAAGCTTCTTCACACCCTTTCCGCCTGAGATAGGGAGAACGTTCATCTCGTCATCAATAACCAAGCAAGAGTTGCAGCTTCCCAGAGAGAGAATAAATCGCTCGTTGAAACGCGCCACTACATCGTCGTGGGCCTCTGTCCTATAACGCGAGTGGACATCCATTGACAGGCTGTAAAGCTGCTTCAAACTGTTCATGCCCTTGAGGAGCAAAACAACCAATCCACCACCCTCGACAGTTTCGATCGTTCGGGCGAGAATATTGGGGGTAATGGCCTCGAAGTCCTGGAGAATACACATGCCGAAGGTCTGACCTAGGATCTTGTCGGTCTCCTTATAGTAGGTATATCGAATATTGTGTAGCGATACGAACAGCTCGAAGGGGTCCTCGGTATTGGCTTCTCGAATTCCTCGCTTGATCTCCTTCTTGATCTTTTGCTCGCGCTTCTTTCGGTGACTGTAAAGCTTGGGTTAGCTGTGTCGCATCGAGGAAAGAGATTGTCAAGATCTACTAACCTGGTGAAGCCCAAGAGCTTGTTCTTGTAAGCCCAAAGAACTGATTTGTTCTGCTTGATATCAAACTGGGACATGATATAATGCAGACGCACGATCACGTCCTTCGACCTGTCTCCCACCACGACGAAGAAGCTTCTCTTCTTTTCCTGCAGGCCATTTTGAATGAGCGCTGGAATGCGCGAGTCACTGTAACGATGTCAGTTGAAGAGATTCAGGGCTACATCATAATATTAACACTTACACCGCCTTGCGCTGCATCTTTTCAGGTTATTCTTCAGATCAATTGTTCTGAAAATACGCTGGCGCAAATGCGATCTCGTTTTCGAGGTGGGACCCAGCGTCTCAAAAATCCAAAATTTTGGCGGTCGATAAGTTTCTGCCGGGCGGTGAACTTCGGTAAGATACGTTGGAGTGGAGCCACTACCGAACCAAGCTTCAGTCACCGAGAACTCTAGAGGTTGAATATAGTGGCGCTCAGTCTTTAAGAGGTTGTTTATAGTCAGAGGAACATGGATGTAAAATACCTTGGCCAATTTTGATTGAATTTGTAACTCACGAGATGTTTCTTTGACCCATGGGAGGTTTTTGATATGAGCTATATGACTCTTACTGCATTACTAACATCTTGACATATCAGTCACAACGCATCAGCTTTTGACATCAAAATCGACGTTACTTGAACCTAAATTACCTATGTTTGAGGACCAACAGGTGAATTGTACAGCTATTCATACATGACTCGCGTATCTGAGACTGAGGTCACCACGGAAGATATCTCAACCATTTGAAAATGATGCTTGTTACCTGCGCGAGTCTATGGAAACATAAGAAAAGTCTCAAAGCGCGATGCCACAGCCCAAACTCAAAGTGAGAGATCTTCTTCTCCAATTCCCAGACACCACGAATGAAAAATGTCCTTCGATATGCCCCGTATGCGAGAGATCAAAATGAGGAACATGACTCCAACAACCAGGGAAATATGTACATTTGTCTAAGTTCGATCCAACTTGCGGCGCAGGACTCGTGTCCTCTTCATAAGCTTCTTATACTTCTTCTTCTTCATCCTGAGCTTTCGTTGTCGTTTCACGCTGATGGCGTGCATGTCTCGGCGGCCCTGGGCCTCGTCGAACTTGAGCTGGCGAAGAGCCAGACGCTCGAGGAAGCTTCGCGGTTGGTTGTCCTGCACAATCTGAGGGCTGTGGGCCATGATACGGACTTGGCCATCCGGATCGATGGACTCCTCGATGGTGAAAAGAGCCTTGTACATCCGGTGTTGGGGAACGTCCTCGACGGCTTCGATATCGGCAACGGCACTATCTGCCTGACCAGCAGCCTGGGGTTGAGGCAGAGGTGGAGGCCGGAAAGGCAGGAATTCGCCTGACATGGTGTCGATCTGGAGATACATGCTGGACTCGGTACCATCGGGGTTCTTGATATCAACCTTGTGCATTCCTTCCTGGCCCTCGTGTCCTCCACCAATGGTCATCTGAGCCATGGGCCCTTCCAACTGTTCGATAGCGCTGGAGAGAGTGGAATCTGTATCAGCCATCTTGTTGCTTCTGTTTCGGGAGGCAAAGATGGAGGCGAAGTGCTCATCGGAAACCGCTCGGGGCATGGTCTGAGTGACCGAGATGGGCCTGTGAAGTGAGAAGAAACTTGATAGCCCCAGAGCTGCGACAATTAGCAACCGTCCCTCCTATGAGGGATGTATATCCAAATCTTTACCTTCTTGTGACATGTGATGCGTGTTGGGAACGCTTGGCAACTTTCTCATGGAAGCCGCTCGATCGGAAGCATCCTTGCTGCTCTTTCGTTTTCGCTTCTCATTACCAGACTTTGGTGATGTAGCAGCAGGCACCGACTGGCCAGCTGAGATCTCGTTTGCTCCGTTGTCAGATTTCGAAGGTTTTGAAGAAGAACATCGTCGCTGCTGATTTCGAATAAAGACGGGAGTGGTCTTTGAAGTGGCTGAGGCAAGGACGGAAACGACACCGGTCTGAGGGGTCGAGGAGACGGCTGAGGAGACGACTCGGCGCATAGAAGAAGGCAACATGATGTGTTACCAGGCGCAGAGGAGCCGCTGCGTGAGAGAGAAGAGGAGAGGGCGGGTTTGAGGGTCAGGATGAGTTCCTGATGTTGTTCGGTTCTATCTACAAAACCCGGATTTGGCCGCTTGGGAAAAGGCTGCGCTGCGATGGGCCAACGTACTGACACTAACTATTTGTGGCCTAAGGCAGCGATAACGGCTTTGATGAGTTCAGGACATAAAAAGCATCACATTCAAAGATTGGGCAGAGAGCTAAAATATAAGAATCTACAGGTCATGTATCTCAGCAATTGTTTAGGTTCTTGATTGTAAGCCAATAATACTGTCGTCTTTCTTCTACTCTGTTTTTGGCTAAGCAAACCACTCATATGACCCGTTCAAGCCAACTCATGAGACGTTCATGATCCAGTTTGTACCGTGTTTTTTTTTGTCTACCGGCCTATCACTGTCCTAAACATGGAACATACCCCAACCAATGCACCCAGTTTCATCACGGGGCTTCTCCGCAGTTTCGACAGGGCAGCATCTATAGTGACTCAAAATGGCGGATACCGAAAAGCTACAGCGGCTATCATGGCCGTTACCGCTCTGAGTTCGATCAACTTTCCGCTGGACACCTCGGAGATCGATTGCCGCTTTCTCATGAGTCTTGGCAGCCCAACTCGTGCTCGTAAGATAACTCGAATCAGACCCAATGTTTAAAGTCAAATAGCCATACGGTTTGAGTGGCTTATTATGCAGGGGTTCAGTGTCTATCGAAACATGATACAGATCCAGTGAGATTCCTGTTTGTGTTCTTATTTCCTCATCACCATATACTCCCCCGACCCATGAAGCAAATCTAGACGATTCTCGAAAGAAACATCAATCCATCGTGAATACAGAAACACTTCTATATCTATGTGAAAAGAACTGGCAGGCAATCTGCGAAGCATGAGGTGTTTCTTACTGGGAGTTGACCCAGCTCAGGTAAGAGTTCCAGCCAATCGCTATGATATTGGCAAAGAACAGACGGTATTGCAAGGGAATGAGGGAGAAGTTGATGACCTGGACGGCAGGCCAGAGCATCCAGTTGGCCTTCAGGGCTGGCCACCAGGCCTTGTCGATTCGTTCCTGTGCACTCTTCCCCTCCATTGTGGCCATACTACCAAGGAATACACCTATCATGACAGGTGCAAAACCAAGCTGATCGCAGGCGACCCGAGTGAGGACTTCCGCCTTCTTGTTCCCTGGCACGTTGACCCTGCGTGCGAGGAAAGCGAACCATGTTGTAGCAACCGGACCGAACACAACTGCGAAATGTCAACTATTGTCGAGCTGTTGGGCTCAAGATTGGAGGAACCCACAGCCACCGTAGAGAGCCATTCGACCTGTTCGGACTAGGTCATGCTTCTCAACGCCTTTCTTTTCAACGAGCTGCTGAGCTGTGACATCGCCTGTAGCAAAGAGAAATGCAGTGGTAACACTCTGAGTGACCAGTGGACGCGCAGCCAGCCTGGCGTTGTACCTGATCATATATCAGTAGGGAGTTACTGATTGATAAAGTCTTTTCGACTGACCAACGAATGAAAGAAGCCATGGCTGCTTTCAGGAACTGGTTTGGACGGAGTCGAAGTTTAATAGTCCTTCGGAGTAAAGATTCTCGAAAACCCGGGATGTTGGTAACAAGCCACAACGTTGAATGGAGAAGATAGTGCGTGCTTGGTTGTGGGCGAGTCGAGCTAGGAGAACAGCTGGTTGTAGAAAAAGAAGGGTTCAGGGTTTAGGAGGAGTGAGAAATGAAAACAAATTTCTTATGAAAGATGGTTTTCATAAACAAAGCAGAGAAACTCAATGCTAAGCAAATGCACGTTAAAATTACAGCTTCAGATTCAAGAAAAGGTAATCGAAGCTATAGCGGGCATGACGTAGCAAATGCGCTGTGATAGAGGTTGGCTCGTGGTATTTAGCCTCAAACTCACAACCACCATCAGAAGCTGGACCGCGACCTGCCCGGGGCTCCAGACTTTTTGTGTCCCACTGCGGGAGCTGGCGATCTTCTAGGGGCACGCTCCGATAAGGACGCAGTGGGGGTTACATGCACACCGATAGCTGATCGTGGAATGATGTCTCGTAATTTATCGCTATAACGGTACATATATGCATGGGCTTGGCATCGCGCGATGACAGGAAATGCGGAGCTGCCAGTTGAGGTCAAGGTTACCCCAAGATGCTAGGATATAGCCTGGAGAAAGAGGCTTGATGTAATAAATGAAGATCCGATTGAGATATCGCTGATTGGACTCGTAGAGTTTGAGGGGCCTAGAGCTACGGTGGAGAATGCACTTGGATATATCACAGGTCTGTATACGACAACACTGCCGACGAGTCTGTGGTCTGCATAAGGTTGAATCCAGAGCCCTCGTTGAAAGTCGAAATGTCTTAGTATTGCTAATTACACTTGATAAAAGGTGCTCAACTAATGCTGGTCACTACTATCGTTGGGATACGGTGCCATTCAAGAATCGAATCTGATACAGTCTAGCTGATACCACAACTCCAGTCTGCTCATCTGACCCAGCTGATACATCCCAGTCTCTAAGAATATTCCACCATTCATGCATCATGAGGCGCCCCATGGAGACGCAGGTTCATCTCGCGATGGAGGGGTATTTGTCCTGTTCCTACGATTATTCTTCTTCCTGACATCAACAACCTCTGGCTGCGCCTCGGCCTCCTGCGCAGCACTCTCAGCACGCTGTAGCGTCTCTTCGGTCTCGTCATCGTGATACATGTTCTCTTCATCCACAAATAACGCCGAATAATCTCCATCTCGTCGCTCTCGTAGGCGATCAAGCCATGGTAGCTCTGGAAAGTCTGGGCGTAGTCGGTGGTCACAATGTGGGCAGTCAGGAGGTAGAGTGCGCCAAGCGAGCCATTGTACGATACTATGGACAGCAAGACCCGTGTAGAATGACTCCAGAGCGATAATAAGATGAATGACACTGAAGTAGTTGTTAGTTTGTATGCAAAGCAATGAACTTCTGAATGAGGGACTCTGACAAGTTGACAAGAAGGGGAATAGTGGCATATGCTGCCAGCATACTCAACGACGCCAACTGGTCATTCGAAATCCATGTAAAGACCAACACAATCATACAAGCTGCCGCTAGTACCACATCAAAAGCAAAGGCCACCACAGGATGTGAGAGCTTGCGCGCAAGTCCATCGTCTCGTCCTCGTCGGCGAAGGAGGAACAAGCTCCCCCCAGAAGAATAAGCAAGCGGAACCAGGCCGACTGCAGGAGCTGCGTCGTTTGACAGAACTCCGTGAGCAATACAGAGGGGAAATGCGGGGAGAAATGAGGCGATCGCGACTAAGCGAAGAGTCCTGTGCGAAGCAGGCAGCTGGTGGTGAGCCGTGGAATCAGCTTCTGAAGGGGTGTCACTGGGCATCTCGAGATGATTTATGATGGACAAAGAGACTCAGTTGCAAAAGGAGAGATGAGCCAAATTGCTCCGGTAAGAAGATGAATCATATCTGTGGTAGTATTTGCAAAGCGGCAGGAAGGGACTCGTGATTAGACCCTTGTAAGTGAGGCCTGGCACTATCAGGTGGCCTGACCAATGGTGAAAGGACAAAAGATAGCATAGCTGCTTGAGCGTAGCAATTGGTTCCTCCAAGCCTAACTGTAGCAGACCTTCAGTGAAGTCAACACTGAGTATTACTATTAAAGAACAAGAAATAGTGTTATCAACAGATTCATTGCTGTAAGTCTGCCTTATCATCTTAGAAAACGAACGCCATGCTATTAAGTCAGTTACATATTGGGATTTGATTACACCTAGGAGGGCCGAGACTTCAACTCTTCACTTTTTCAAGAATAATAGGATTTAATGATAAATCATTGCTATCATTACGGCATTGCTGTGCACGTCCAAACAACATAAGCATCATACAACTCAGCAATCCCTTCAACTGTCCAGCCGTGTCGTCGATGAAACCCTTGTTTTAACCACCCCTAAGCCCTAACATCCCGTCTGAGAACGAGTACAAGCAAACAAGAGATACCCCCAAAACGCCTATAGAGAACCCTATGTATATAGCACTCTCCTTAGGTATCATGCTTCCCCGCAGTAAATTTGCGACAGGAGCTCAACGGAGAGTAAAGAAAGCCACAGCATACCAAGTGCTTGTCAAGAAAGAGAAGAAAAGATGAAGGACACTCAAGAACTCTTAGTCTTCTTGCGACCCGACTTCTTAGGTTCCTCCTGGGGTTCGGCAGCGGCAGCCTTGGTAGATGTGCGTCGTCGCTTCTTGTCAGGGCTAGCGGGGGCAGGCTTGGCTTCCTCAGCGGCGGCAGCAGGTGTGGCTGTCTTGCGCTTACGGCCGCCAGTGGCCTTCTTAGGCGTCTTAGCAGGGGTCTCAGCCTGCTCAGGCTCGTCAATAGCGGGAGCCGCAGCCACAGCTTGGAGCTGTTCAGCAATGGCATCCTGATCGTCGGCAGGTGCTTCGTTCTGAGCAGCGTCCTTGATCTCAGACATGGGAACATTGAAGTCCTCGGCGTACTTCAAGGCCTCCTCATCAGTCATGTTCTTGGCCAGAGGGTTACCGTGCTTGTAAGAATGAACACGGGCATTGTACAAGCGGAGGTTGTACTGGTAAGCATTGTTCCAGCCCTGGGACCGAGTTAGTGACCTCTAAGTCAATATTCAACGTAGAGCGGCTTACCTGTTTCTCTTGAGGACCCATGTGAGCCCAACGACGTTGACCCTCCTCTTGAACGGCACCCTTGGGGGCCTCAGAACCAAGGTCATTAGCGATGATGGATCGAGCATGCTGCATGTAGAGGAAGTAAGGAGTCAAAGGACGCTTGGGCGCGTTAGGATCAATGGTTCGCTTCTTGCGCTCCTTCTTCTCCTCGATAGGAGGAGCCAGCTCAGGAATGGGCATTATCAGCTGCTGAGCGGCATGCTCGAAGTTGGCGAGGAGGTTGTCCTGCGAGCCTTCGGCAGTGGGCTCACCAAGCAAGAGATTTGTCTGGCGAACATAGTCGGCAGTGAAAGATCGGAGAAGCTCAAGAATAGTAGTCAATCGCCCAACAGCCTGCAAGGTAATGTTAGTAATCCGTCTGTCTTGTGTTTCTCGAGGACTAGAAGTGACAGTGATGAAAGGTTGAGTGTAAGTGGGTGGGGAGCTTGAGTGGATACAAGGACGCGGTGGCCATAGCTCTTTAGACTTTGTAAAGCCATTGACTTGTCAACAACCAAGTCAGAGCGCGTCCCTGGTTTGTAAAGGCATAGCGCAGTATGAAGCAAGGCCGACTGATAAGGAAGTGAATCTCCCCAGATGGTCTGGTTATGGCCTTAACACGGCGACCGCTCGAGGTGTCCCGTTCTGCCAGAAGCCATGGACGACTACCGGTTTGACAAGAGATGTCCCGTGGTATGGGTGGGGGGTAGCTGGTACCTGGGTCGTAGTGTTTGACCGAGGACGAAAGACACGAAATACAAGATGAAATGGTATGAACCTACCGAATCTCTCACGCGCAGAAAGCTATCTGCCTCAACGACGCGTTGAGGCATAACAGCCTGAGGTTGAGGAACTCCAACAGGAGGAGGCATGGGGATGGGCATCGCAGGCTGAGGAACAGCGGCAATGGGCTGCGGGTGCTGAGGGTATTGCTGAATGTGCTGAGGAGGGATAGGAACGGGAGCAGGCTGCTGCTGCTGCTTCTCAACAGCTTGCTTCTTGGGGCGAGCCATGATGATTCTGGTGATGATATTGGGGATAATGGGTAATGTTGTTATTTGAGCTTCTGGTGCTTTTCACCTGAAGTTTTGCGCTGACGATTTGATGGGACGCGTTGAATGAGTAGTGGGACGCGATGCGCTGTTCTGTTATTACAATGGAGTGTCAAAGCGTGCAAATCCAGGTGGTTTTGGCGCGTTGAGGGGAATGGAAATCCAGTGATTCACTGAGAAGTGCTGGAAGATGAGGGTGCTGGGAGTACTGAAGAACGGGGGAAAAAGAGAAGACGGGCGCGGGGTGGGCGATGCGCTGAATATGTAGGGGCCAGCACCAAGCGCAATCAGTAAATGGTTCTCCAGGCGGGGGCGCAAAAAAAAATGGCAGCGCCTAATAAAAATAAAATCAGCGCCCGCCTTCCTACCCGAAAAAAAGGGAAAAGCTGCAGCAGGCGCGCATTCTTAGTGGCCAACCACTCGAGTGACCCTCCAAGTCCAGCCAGCACCCGGAGCACAATGGCAAAAATTTCATCACCTCAGGGCGGGGGCCTTGAAAACGGGGCTCGAGGGGATCGAAGTCGATTTTCTCTTGGGACTACAGCAGCACTCACGGGCTGCTGTCCACGATATTCCCGCGGCACCCGATACCTCTGAAGCCCAGTGGCCTCTTGCACCTCTCAGTAGCCTCACCAGATCCCCCCCGAGTCGTCGCCTATCTCCCCGTACTTCCCACTCTCATTCAAAATAAGGCAACCCAGCCCATCCATCCACGCCTTCTATTACTAAGGACATAATGACCACCACTGTAGCACCTGCCTAATAATTACAACAGCAGATACAAGTGCCAGCACTATAGGACAGAATGCAAGAGCGATTCAACACAACTGAACAACATCGGTGCCTTACTCGTGACAAGCCTCCATGACTGAACCCGAACGCTCCAAGTTGGGATCTTTTCGCGTACATCACTCTTCTCTCACTCATACAGAAACCAAAACACAACAAACGCAAGCCCCCGACGCGCAAACGTTAACAAGGCCAGATGAACTTTTGCGCGGGCAGAGCTGACTGGTCAATCAGCCAGTCGCAGCGAAGGAACAAATTGCCCGCCCGCGCTCAGTCGTGCAGCCTTTTGGGTGCTACTGATGCAAGTGCGGAATTCACAATGTTGCATGTATCGCGACTGTACTCGTCTAATATTTTTCAGAATTGGGCTTCAGAATTAGGGGAGCTCCCTAGGTATTTCCTTCGTTGAGGGTGTTGTCATTGTGATACTACAGGTGTTGGCTGCTTGTGCATCGCAAGTTCGTTGTCAATTTCGACTTGCACCTGTGTTGAGGGCCCTCGCAATTGCAATCCTTAGAACTGTGATATTTCAGCGATACCAACGAAGGACTCCTTCAGCGGCTTTTCTAGCGCTTTACGTGACCCCTTCTCAGGGCATGCTGAAGCGATGTGTCACTATCACACCCTACGGAGTGTGTTGCCCTCCACTCACCGCTTCTCAAAACCCAATCCGAGGGTGCCGTCACTGGAAAGCTGCTGAGGACGCTGGGCGTATGTCCAGGCGGGGTCATTCCAGCACCTTCACCCTTGACCTGTACATTTCAGCACGGTGCACCCAGGGGCACATGGATGGAATGACGACCACCACCACGGGCGGCCCAAGGTTCGAGCCTCTTTTTCAGGCACTTGGCGCCCCCCCAACGTCTCGCTGTGCGACAGAACCTTCGGAACTCTCAGAAGAGCCCAACCCCAACTGGGCCACAGTCTTCCCATTCCACCTAAATCACCTGAAGCAGGGAGGTTTATTGTTTGCTCCCGTCAAGTCCCATCTTGTGCCCTGAGCTTTCTGTTCTGGGTTGTAATGTCATTGTTGGTCAGTGTGCTGAGGTCCTGGTTTCAACAGCAGGGCTTCAGCACATCCAGGCAAGTTTACCTTCAGTGCTCTCTATTTCCACATTATAGCCCAGTATTTTCGCCTTACAGCGCGGTCGTGAGAGTCCCGAAGCCACCATCAGACGATTTCAGTAGCAGCTAGCATCCTGTGAAGAGAACTGGCATGCTAGCCAACCTTTGCCTGTAGTTTCCAATCTTCCAAATGCGTGTTGCATCAGATTCTCATCCACCTGGACGCTGATAAGACTACATTGCGTAGTGCCATAAACACTTATTAGACTTCTACTGTACTCTCGTCACTGGAATACAACGATAACTGAGATGCGAAACAACCATCTCATCACGTTGCTTTTCGTCACTTTGTATTTCATCCACTGCCTTGGTCTCTTAAGCCCCAGAGGGAAACACCTTGATAGTTCTAATCTACTCTTCTGATATCGTGTAAACTCTTTTACCTTGACAGACACCTCGACCCCGCACAGCCATAGATTGTATATAAAGGCATAGGTATGACATGTCTTTACCCAAAGGGCCTTTCTTTAAAACTGATCCCTTTGTTCACATGGCGGCCCATACCGCCAGTAGCCCCATGTTCATTCAGAATATTGTATTGTTGCCTGACTACACCAAACATCCTATGAGCATAACCAAACGGTGATTAGCACATCAAACGCGAGCAAACGCGATGGCTTTTGTGTCCCGAGTCAACAACACACGTCGAAGCGAAGTTCATTCTTCATGCGCATAGTACTGAAATTTGGCAGTGAGACCATTGCTTAGCACGTCTCCCGCGTCTTATCAAATAGTTACACTTGTGTCTGGTGTCTATCGCCGATAGAAGTCACTGTTTCCTCTTGTCGCATCTACGTCTAGCAACCGGACGCGATGAGGGGTAGAACGGCCCCTCTATGCCACCGAAAGGAAACCAGCAGATGGCTTGACTGGATCCTTGACATATGTGCTATGGCAAGGTAAGTATCGGATCTTCAAAAGATGGTCATGATATCCAAGAGCCTTTCTGATGTATCCTGATCAAGCTACATTTGGCTTATCTCAACCGTTACCGGTGCGAAAGCTAATGTTTGATCAGTGATCAACTACGTTATTCCTTCAGCCACGCGCCCTCTTAAGCTTGATTCGACGACAGTCCATGGTCCCGTCGGCTCGTGTTACAGACCCCTGCTACTGGTGAAAATGGAGGGGTGAGGTACTTGATCTTGCGTGATGATCACACTCAATGGCAATGTACTAGACCCCTGTCACAGCTTGCAAAAGCTCCCCCCCAAGCTCCTCTACCCCTCGATGATTCTCTGACAAAAGTTGCGGGCCCTAGGCGCGTATGATTTCATGCTTGGCATGATGAAGCAGACCAGACCAGACCATCCTGCCACTGCCGACCATGCCCAGCGGATCGCCGGGAAAAACTGGACTTAGCAGGATTAAAGCTGCTATCGTCAGATCGAGTGAGCTTGGCATGAAGCAGGCCAGCTCGGGAGGGAGCCCACTACCATCCGTCCGTCTCACCATTCTGCTGTGCCAGCGCTGGACATGTGCAATAGAGCGAGGTGTGGTGGTGGCTTGACTTGTCTTGTTAAGCTTGTCTTGGTCTCGTCCAAGGTTGCAACACAATTGGTACGTGTCCATGGAAATAGCGTAGGCAAATAAGGTCATGTCTAAGGTAGTGTTTCGTTTCTGCTGGTTTGCCCTAGACTCCCACTGTCTGTCACTGTTATTATGGAGAGCACGGGCTTCTTTTGTTCGGTTGCCAGCTGAAGCTGCGTCACTTGGAGGCCCGGCCAGACTGAGGTTGCTCCTCAGCTCCCCTCCTCCACCTTTAAGCATAAGACAAGGTAAAGCACCTTAGATCCCTACTAATCTTCCACCATCTCCCTTTTTTCCCCCTTCTCCTCCTCCTTCAGAACGACCCTCCCCCGATCCTCATTCTTTTCCTGTCTTCAAACTGCCCCAAGACAATATCGTGTTCCCCTCTGCTAGCTCAGAAGGGTTTCTTTTCTTTCCTATCCTTGCAGCACAACTAGCTGACATCCTGGGACACTCCCAGCTTGAGGACGTGAACCACAGTCATGTCCACCTTCAGATCTCACAGCCTCCTGGTGGGGCTTGTTATCCTCGTTGCTCTGGCTTCTCCAGCCTTTGCTTTCGGTGCTGGTAACATTGCTTCAATCTCCAAGGTCGAAGGCCAAAACTGTGAGTGATCATAACCACGACCAAACACTATCCGTCCAGCAGTGGCTAATTAAGCTCTCTTCCAGGGCGTCACGGCGATATCACCGATGCACTCTTGATCCTTTCGCAGGCTAAGGCCCTCAATGGCAAGAAGTTCAACAAGATCAACGTTTCGCGAGTTTACTTTGGAAACTGGCTTCGGGATTACTCTCAGGCCATCGATGTTGGTACTGTAAAGTCAGTCTCTGCTGAGGCCATCCGTCTTCTACTCTGCGTCCTCGGGTTCATGACCTTCGGTTACGGCTCTGGAGAGTTCGAGGTCACCGCTGAGCGACTTGGATGCTACCGCCCTGAGGACCACATCGACAACCCCAAGGACTACGCCGAGAATGTCGATGCCCGCCAGTATGATGAACGCCTCCGTGGGCCAGTCGACGAGGATCGAGAACTGGCTATCGACCCTGAGACAGGAATGAAGAACTACATTGCAAACGAGCATGCACGTATCATGACCTCCGCTAGGCACGTCAAGAAACTCTTTACTGGTACTATCGAGCTTGGTCGTCGATACAAGGACTCTCAGCGAAAGGCAGACAAGTATGAGGCTCTCCGACTCATGGGAACTGGACTGCACTGCTTGGAAGGTCTGTCATCCCGATTTCTCAAGCCAATTGGCTTGTTTCTAGGGTCATATAAAGCTAACTTGTCTGCAGATTTCTTTGCCCACAGTAACTACTGTGAGCTGGCCCTCATTGAGCTCGGCGAGCGTGATGTCTTCCCCCACGTTGGTCGTAACACACAGATCGAGATTGAGGGTGCCCGTGGTCCCGTCTATCCTATTGTCACTGGCACCTTTGGTGGTGTTGACTTCTTGCACTCAGTTACTGGTGAAGGTTAGTTCTAGTGCTCCATATGAACGAGAGGAGAGCTAACAGGTTCAGTGTCCGACAAGCTCACTCAGAATGAGATTGAGGAGCTCGAGGGAACTCTCCAGCAGGGTGCCAAGTCTGACACCAGCATGCTCCGTGACCTTCTGGATAAGATCCCTGATGGCATCTTTGGTGATAAGCACCAGAGTGACCGTGTCGACGAGCTCCAGAACAATGCTGCTGCTGCTCAAATGGAGAACACCACTGTTTCTCCTCGTGACCCCGAGGAATTCACCACTTACATCCAGAATGTCTTTAAGCAAGTCATGCCTGCTATTGAATTCCATGACGACATCATGAAGAGCATTTCGGGTGCCATGGAGAAGATCCCTGTGCTCCCTAAAATCATCGAGCAACTGGAGGAGCAGCTCTCCGTCTTCATCTTCTCCATCATTGCTCCTTTCATTGTTCCTCTCATTCAGCAGATCCGCAATGAGCTCAAGACTGGTTCTGATGAGATCATTGCTAGCAGTGAGCGTGAACAGCACATTGTCTTCCACGACGATGATTCTAGCAACCCCACTCACTCTATGCTTTCCAAGGATCACTTTTCCAACGTAAGACAAACCACGCAATTCAGTATGTTCAGCAGCTAACTTGGATGTAGATATTGAACGAGATTGCTGGTCGAAACGCTGCCGCGGTGGTGCAATGGGTTGTTCCTCAGCTCATGGATGCCATCGATGACGAGAGTGTCGACGTGGATAGACTCCTCGACGACATCGTCAACGGTGTGATGCATCATCCTGCTCAGCGTGACCTCGGAAACCGCAAGGTTCAAGAGGGTCGTCGCCGCTCCTACGAAGGTGTCAAGGAGTGGTGGAACAACATGAGTGACCGCCAGCGTGACGATTACCGTCAGAAGCTGACCCGAGAAGGCGTTCAAAATGGCGAGAACCACAAGGAGGGTGTGGTGGACACTGGTCACGGCCACGGATGTGCTGGCAAGCTACAGATGCGAAAGCTGTACGGCGGTGGCCCTGAGACCCTCGAGGACAAGATTGCTGGTGCTGCGGCCGACGCTATCTTCAAGGGCGCTACCGGCGCCATCTCTGGCATGGTTGAGCAGAACACCGGCTACAAGATGCCCTCTTCTTCCCATAAGGAGGAGAAGGAGGAGGGTGGTCTCAGCGGTTTCCTCAGCCAGGCCGGCTCCATCCTTGGCGGTGCTTTCGGCAGCGACGAGACTAAGAGACAGTCCAGCAGTCGCCGTGAGGATGATGGCTCCTACACCAGAACTGAAGTAGAGTATGGTCGCCACGGTGATCGCTACGGTCAGGCTGAGTATTCTCAGACACAGCGCCCTGATGGTAGCCAGCAGTCTGAGTACCGTCGATACGAGCAGCAAGACTCCTCAGACGGCCGTCGCACCGGTGGCTACGGCTATGAGGAGCGAACTGAGACTCACCAGAGTTATTCTGGAGGTTACGAGCAGCGCACTGAGCGACATGAGTACTCCGGCTCAACTGGGAGTCACGGTCGTCGTCGTGATGATGACGACGGTGGCTACGGTCGTCGTCGTCACGATGAAGGAGGCTACGGCCGACAGGAGGAGAGCAGCTACGGTGGCAACAGTAGCTATGGACGTCAAGAGGAGAGCAGCTACGGCCGTCAAGAGCAAAGCAGCTATGGTGGAGGTTATGGAGGAAGCCATGAACGCCGCGATGAGGGCGGCTACGGTGGTAGCAGCGGTGGTTACGAGCGTCGTGAAGAGGGTGGATATGGCGGCAGTGGTGGCTATGAGCGTCGAGAGGAGAGCGGCGGTTACGGTCGCCGTGAGGAGGGTGGATATGGGGGTGACAACTACGGACGCCGAGACGAAGGAGGCTATGGCGGAGGCTCTGCTGACGAGTATCTTCGCCAGAGCCAGGGAGGCCATGGACGTGAGCGTCGTGGCAGCAACGAATATGGCGATAATGGCTATGGTGGTGACCGACGTTGGTAAATTGTTGAACAACTCTACGGTTGGGAAAGCTCTCTGTGAGGGGAGCTCCAATCATGCTTAGATATCAGAATGTCGAGCCAAATGAAGGAAAAGAAATGAAAGTAACTATTGAATTAATTGCGCGTGAAGAAATATACTGTCCGATGTCCCACGAGGGATTTGTGAAACGACTTTTCTCCACAGTTCTTAGATTATGTTTGAAGACGCTTCATCAGAGAAGACACATTCAAACCCTCAATCAATGCCTGAGTACACGAAGCCAAATGCAAGGGGTTAACTGAACTTGCAAGTTTGTATCAGGATATTGTAAATGGCCGGGCTTGGCCTTCTTACTCAGACTGTGCGTTGCTGATCTGTGCAACATAGACTGGAGATCTCGCTGCAGGCAATGTCCTATCGCAGTGGTCTCCTCTTTACCACCTGCACAGTATGAGTCTATGTTTGTTGGTTCTCACGTCTGAGTGGCATTGATTGTCCCATCCATCACGCTTGTGTTGGCAGTCTCAATGCAGTGAGGACAGAATGTCAGTGTCATGAATCATGAATCATGATGTTATGACGCGTGTAGTTTAGATGAGACTTTGGGTCGTCAGAAAGTGTAGTTTTCGTTTAAACGTCCCGATGTTCTCGTGCTCGGATCCTAGCAAGGCACAGATCCTTATGGATGAGACCTTATCTCTGAGTGAGATTCGGCCCTGGAGGTGTCTGCCTCAGGCCGCTACGATCTGGACAGGATCGCCCGCTTTTGATTACGTATTACGTCAAGTGGCGTAGCACGAGGAGGCCGGGATCTTCTAACCTCGAACAAGCTCTTACAGGGATGCGACAAGGGGAAACAGTCGACTTGCTGACTTGTCCGAAGTTCTGCCTTTGCTATTCAGTCAGAAACATGAACTGCCAGTATCTGCAGACAAACTAACAGTGGACAAGGCTGTACAGTATGTACCAGTATGTATATGTATGTATGTATGTATGTATGTATGTATGAATGAATTGTTGCTTTGAAAATTCTTTCACGTTTGATCGTCCTTTGAAACCCCGATACTTACTGCCTACGTAGATGCCGTTTGCCGAGATAGCTCCAGCCACAAGGACCCTCGAATAAATGATAGGCATTCGAATTGCCTGCCTCGGCTTGCTTCCAGGATATCGAATGCAGTGTAGTGAGTCGCGCACCCTGAACGTGTAGGGTCGTCTCATTACGAGTCCAGGGTTCGTCAAATGACAAGGTCCTTGAAAGGGCGACAGCGCTTGATTGCCCTACCCGTTTGTCTCTGACGGTTCGACGGGTGAGCTCTTGGGGTGTCAGCCAGTCATTGGCGCCCAGAGACATAACCCTCCTTATCCATCGGGCAGTAGGATTTTGAGTGCGCTGCGCCTCCCCGTCTCCGCGGAGGAGAAGAGTGACGGTGACACGAGCAAGGGTTTAAAAGAGTGTGAGGGTCAGGGAATGGGCCTGTCGACAATAGCCACGATAACTCGCATCAGCAGTCTAGCAGTGGCCGGAATTGATTGTCATCGACGGATCAGCAATATGTACATATTGCCGTTGATCATTGAGTTTAGGTTACAGTGGATGACTGAACGTGTCGCGGAAGACAAGCTTTGGTCACAGAAGCTTGGCTGGGTACAAGGTTATGTTAGGTTAGATCCGAACCGTTTCGTCAGGCCACAGACTTCGAACCTCGAAATCTTTCGAATGTAGTATTCGGGATGTGCTCTGAAAACTTCAGCGAGTCATGTAAACTCAGTGACGAACTGCTTTCTATCTCTAGAGAGTCCATTGATTGACTGGTAAATACTATAGTTGAAACTCGGCGTCGTACTGAGCTACATCAATTGACTATTCAACTGTTACCGTTACAGTTAAGCTCACGGCACCTCCCTTGTGTCTTAACTCTGTAAGGACCACGAGGTGATGGTGAAAACTCTTTCAGCCTGCATATCTACACGGGTTGCGTCCGAGTGATACGGTAAAACATCCATGTCCTTGGTGGTGAGAGATAAAAAAGGGACATTCAAGGATTACGACTGCGGGTCAAGTATCCCAATACGTTCAAGTCTTGACCAACAAGCTTTTGGTTTGTGGGGAAGCGGACGGGACAAATCTTGACTGCCTGATCTTATCCTTTTCTATCCTTTCCTCTTCTGAGGCAAGTTGATGTGATTGATGGAGATGGAGAGCACAAGCTTTGTTGTACCACTAATGCAGATTACTCTGTTAGGTTATTCTAGACTGTTTGCTACTCTCACACTCGTCTGATATCAATAACACCAACTGGAATTTCGAAAACTGAGACATTGGCTTGCTCTAACTCACCTGGACCTGGCCAACTCCGTTATTATTCCCGACTCGGGCTTTTACAAGCATCCATCTGGTCTTAAAGTCCGAGCCAGAATTTGAGGTGGGCTGTCTAATTGGTCACCCCTCAAAAGTCAATGAGATTATCAGAGACAGCTACATACCAGATCAAAAAAAAAAAAAAAAAAAAACGACGATTCTCTTGATTTTCCTGTTTCCCAAATGCTCGGGTCGTCAAGAGATAGCCGGCTTGGCATCAGCCATCGCTTTGACTTCTTTTCCTTCTGTTGCTCTTGTTCCTGCACCTAAAACAGAGCTAGCTCAACGTAGCTGTAGCTGTTCCTGTAGCTCTCTTTTGATTTGGTCGATTTGCATCGTGGCCCCCGACACTTTTCGCACCTTTAGAGTTGGGTCTCGAATCGGACTTTTATGTACGTGCCTGGACCGACTCGTCATTTCTGCCGGATCACATCGTCTCGCTTTGGTATCACTATTGTGCCATGGAGTCCTGATTCTGTCAATTATTAATTCCTCTCGATTCTTTTTGTTCTTGAACGTAGTTGATTCATATCTCTTCGATAACAGTCCCTGCATAAAATTGTCTTATACCCTCACACCCTTGTTCCATTGTCACACTCCGAAAACCGAAACGCGCCACCAACGAAACTGCCCAAATTCACTCAATCGCTCAAACCACTCTCTCCACCCCCAACCCTGCCTGCCCTGCCATTCATCGAATCCAGTTTCCCAGTTCAGGACTCCCCCTCTCTTTTCGCTGCTCAGCAGGAGGCAGGAGACAGGACAGGACAGCCCAGGCAGGTAGGTTCACTGCACTTCAGTTCGTCACCCCCCAAAAACACTCACTCACGCTTTCTCCCTTTCGTATTGCCTCTCCTTCCCCTTCTCCACCCTATCCATCCACATCCGCTCCCTCTCGTGCCTGCCTGCCTCTTGCTTCTTTCTCTGGCTTGTCCTTCTGTTCTTCCTCACCCCAGCGGCGGCAGCCACAATCAGCATCCGGCCCATTTCCACCCTCCGTCCTGGTTTCCCAAACCCAAGTCCAGGTCAAATCAAGTCCACCTTACTTACCTACTCTCGCTTGATTCTCTCGCTCTTTCTCTCCCCCCAGGAACGCCAACTCGTTTGCTCTTACTTTTTTTTTTACTCATTCTCATACTCAGTTTCAAGTCTCAATTCCAATTTTCACCAGACTCCTCCAAACGTCACTTCGTCCTCTCAAACTCGCCTAGGTACACCAGATAACTCATCATCGAATCCTAACTGTCACCCTGGGTCGTCACTTGGATTTTTGCGCCTTTGGTGCACGCCATATAATGCCTACGATTCCATGATTGAATATGTTTTAGAAGCATGTGTAAGTTATATCACTCTCTGTTCAACCAACCTTTGTCATAACCTCTTATTTCCTCTCTCCGTCTCGTCTTACACTACATGGCGATTGATTGATTCATTCATTGATCCTACCCGTTCTCCCCGAAGGGCGTCTGTCCCTTTCCGTTCCGTTCCTGCTCATCCGCGCCCGCGGGTTCGAGGCCAAGAACCTCGCATCATACCCCAGTCTTGGCATCCCACGAACTGACATCAAATCGTCCAGCGCTCACCGAGATACGAAATGTCGTGTATGTCTTTACTCCATCCATTATGTCTCTTTAACTGCAATGTCGTTGTATTCTCGTGGCCGTTGTTCTCATCATTGTCGCTGGCGTGACATAACGACTACGCCGCTCTCGACTACCCGCTTGCACCAACTCGGCAAACCACACGACATCGCCTACGACCCTTCGATCAGACGACGACACTTGCCTTGCTTGATCAAAAGCTGTGAACATTGCTAACCAATTTTATCAGCCTCCTGTTCAGTAACCCAGTATGGAGCGGCGCCAGTACGGTCCCGTCGACAATCATCCGAAACCTCACGGCTCTTTCGGTGCGTTGAGCCACTTCGTTCCGTTGTGACGAGGCAACTACAAGACTCGCCTAGCATTAACTGACCACACAAACAGTCCGACATAGCATATAAGGAGAGAATTTCCACCAATATTACCACACTAACCTCCACAAATGCCGACTCGTCTAATGGCCTTATCACCGGCCTTCTCTACGTCCCCGACCTCGACAACGATCGTGAGTGCGACCAGCAACAATACCAGTTTATTCCTCGAAATGTCACCCGCCGAGATAATCTCCCTCCTACCAATTACAACCTCATCGCTCTGGCGCCGTGGTTCAGCATCGACTGTACCCTAGCCTACCTTGCTTCTGCGCGTCTCGACCCCATTCGCGCTTTCATCTTTTACAAACCTAACAACTCATCAAATCAACCGCAAGATGCGGACTCGCCTGTTTGGAATCTGGAAGATGGTGGAGCCTGGATGACCGTCAACAAATATCCGATCTACGCTATTTCTGGTCAAGAAGGCCAGAACATGATGCGACAACTCAGCTACTATTCAGGCAGCGTAGACGACATACCTTACGGCGAAAATATCAGCACACTATATGGCCCGAACCCGAAAGATTATGTCCGTATTTGGACCGAACTCAGTGTTCAGGACGAGTCTGATATTCCACCACTATGGGCATTCTTCCTCATAGTGATTGGTGCCTTGCTTGCCATATTTGCATTCGTCTCGATAACAATGCACCTTGTTCAGCGAAGACGACGTATATCACTTCGAAAAAGAGTTGAATCTGGCGAAGTCGATCTTGAAGCCATGGGAATTAAACGCCTGACAGTACCTGCTACCCATATCACCAGCTTTCCTCTATTCACTTACAACGCGGACCCGGACTCGACAGTGCCTCCCCCTACCCCATCATCTACACGACGCATGCGAAGTAGCCGAGGGTTCGATCAGCGCAGCGTACGATCCGGTGCCAGTGTCCGGAGCAAAAGATCCAACATCGGAGCCTCGGGCGACAACGCTGCTACTAATTTCCAACCTAGTTGTCACATCTGCCTCACCAATTTCGAACACCGAGTCACAATCATTCGGGAGCTTCCTTGCGGTCACATATTCCATCCCGAATGTATCGACGAGTTTTTGTCAAAGAACAGTTCTCTCTGTCCTATGTGCAAGCATTCGATGCTGCCCAGAGGTTACAGTCCAAGGATCACGAACGGAATGGTGCGTCGAGAACGTGCTCTGAGAAAATTACGTCAAAGAGTCGACCTCGAGGATTTGTCTGAGGAAGGTGATAACACAACGATGAAAGACTGGAGTAAACGACTATTCCGAACCTCACCGTCACCTCCACGGCCTTCCTCGTCGCCACTTGTTAATTTGAAGCTACCTAACTTCAGACGACAACCTGCTACAAGTACAGCAACAAATGATGAGGAACGAGTAGAATCGCCACCAGCATCGTCCACCCCCGCACAATCCCAAGAACTAGAGCCAGAAGCAGAAGCAAACACCCGCCCACCAGCTCCAGCCCAGATTCCGAAGACAAGGAGACCCAGACCTCGACTTTTGAATATGCTCCCAACACAGCCAGAGAATTCCGAGTTGAATACGGATCCAACGCCAAGACGTGGAAGTCCTTCTTCGTTTGCTCGACAACGCATGCGTGAAATTGCAGCCAAGAACGCGCCATTCGACGATCCGGACTCTCAAAGGGCGATATGTAAGTCGTTTATCTAAATGGACGTAAAAGCATACACTAACGTGATCACAGGGCTACGAGCACTCTCAAAAGTTTTCCCAGGCTATTTCTAATTCTGCTTTGATAAATATCATGGTCAGAAATCATCTCTTGTATTTGATGGGGCAGCATTGGTCAGGCGTTCATGTGATGGGCAGGGTTTTGGGATCTAGGCCGATCTGGTAAGGCTATTGATTATACGACTTTTTTTTCGGGTACATTGGTGCATTGGAAAGGCATTTAATGAGGCGTTGGTTGGATTTACGAGAATTGTATATACAGGGGCTCGTTGAGACGATAGGAGGTGCAGAGCAGTGGGCTAGCAATGGCATCCCATCTAATTACCTATGTGTTGTTCACAATATGCATCAATAAAGCATATACCCAAGCAATATACAATCACGATGTGAAACAAAACGAAGAGCACTATCAAATAACCAAGATTTTTATATTGTAGAGCAGACTATCGTGTGTTTCCAAGTAGTAGCTATTCCCCTGCATGCACCAATATATATATGAGGGGTCGAATCGTCCATATTTCTCGCTCTAGGTACGCTCCAAACGCCAAACATAAGCCAAGTCCAATGATCCAAAGTTCCTAGGTTCTGATTTATGGTCATAGTGCACCGTTCAATTCCCTTCACCACGCTTTCCTTTACCCTCCAGCAACGGCTCATTACGGACTCCGCCTCTAGCAAGTGCATCTCGAACGCGATCATTCTCGGCAGCACGAATCCTGCTTCTTGCATCCTCCAGACGTTCGACGCCTCGATCAATAGTCTCGATATGCACGCTCAGAGGGATTGGGGGTCCACCACCAATACCATTGCGAAGCACCTCAGGCTCAGCGACACGGTCACGCAAATCGCCGAGACCGGCTTGAATGCTCTCGAGTTCGAGGATAAGCGCGTTGACCTGAGCAACTGCTGAAGAGCGCTGTGCGTCAACCTGGCGCAGAAGAGCCAGTTGGCGGGAGAGGCTATTGAGTTGGTTCGAGTTTGCACCTACAAGTGTCCAGATATTCCAGAGGACGTTTTCACGACGAGATGCTGTATCGGCAGAGGAGCGAGAACTGATGTCGTAGATGAGCATCAGATGATCCTCGGCTTTTGTAAGCAGGCGCAGAACGGCCTGCGCTTCAAGGATAAGGGTCGCGATACGATCCGAGACAAGAGCCGTATGTTCAATATACTTGTCTAGGAGAACTCGCTCGTTGAAAATATGATCTGTAGTTGGCTGGAATGGGTGAAAGAGCCACGATGCCCAGCCAAGAATAGGTGAAGGTGAGGAAAGCGACTTCCCATCGTCTGTTTCTGGGGATAGAGTGTCGAGATAACGAGATGTCCAGCGATTAATGCTTATGACAGCATCAACAGCAGAGCCAACATGGGTGTTGAACTTCTGCAAGTCCGAAGACGTCTGCCTCGCCGTGTCGATGTAACCGTCGAACTCAAACAGCAACTCATCGCGAGCTTGTAGATCGCTGTGTCGCACAAGGCTGCGTAAATCTCGGATGGCTGTTTCGGATCTTTTCATCTCGAATGGGAGCGAGACACCATCAGAGCTCTTTTCAAGAACTTGCTCGAACTTTGACTGCACATTCATGAGATCATCGAACTCAACAGGTGATCCATCACCTCCAGCAGGTACTATCGTATCCAGAGAAGGACAGAACGGAAGATTCAGTAGCGATGCGCCCGGGATACGGCAAAGAGGAGATAGGGATGCGGCGATAGAGCGAGTTGCCATGTTCTGTGCAATAATAAGACCACCAAAGCAAAGGTAGATAGCCAGTAGAATCGCAAAAGGTTTCTGAGCGTAGCGGAATGCTAGCCCGATAACGTTGAGAAACCATCCAAGTGTGTTGTATATCGCCGCTGGGACGCTTTGAGCGATTTGATTTCCAACTGTTGGCGGTGGCTGTTCGCGGTATTGGCGGCGATGATATTCATCCTCGGTCTCATATCTTGCGCGCGCATTCCTCTGCTTGGGGGGACTCGAAGGTGGTGGATTTCCTCTTCTCCTCACACCTTCATTGCCACCATATCCTATTCTCAGTCCTCTTATCGTGCGCTCACTCCTACTACTGCTCTCATTCGCAGTATCGATGCGCGGCATGTGAAATTCTGGATCGGGTGATCGAAAGACTCGCTCTCCGCTTGCGCTCACACTTGCGCGCGAAAGACTCGGCCTGAACGGCTCTCGTAGAATGACCTGCTCGTCGTCTGGGTCTGCCCCAAAGTCGCGAATGCTGTCCTGCGATGCGAAGCTGAGATTTCCTTGAGAAAACGGTTGTGAGGGTATGTTGCCTGAGGATGTAGGTGGTGATGATTCCCCAAGCGATGGGAGGATACTTGTGTCGAAACTGTCGTTCTCCCCTTCAACAAAGCGCCACGAGTCCTCGGGTCGAAGCTCACGCTGGCGCGAAGATTCCATGTTGTTCACCTTCGGCGCCCGAGTATGGCAGAGTCGCACACGAGCAGACGTTAAGGTCACGTCACCTCAGTCCAAGAATTATACGGGCTCGACGTCCGTTCGCATCAGATAAGCGGGATGTATGGTGAAAGTGCCGTATTTATAGTGTAGAATGTGAGATAACAATATGCGCCAAGTTAGATCGTGAAGCGCTGACTGGCGGCGCCCTTAGCGTAGGCAGGCGGAAGTTTCAGGAGCGGTGAGTCATCGGCAGTTGTAATGATCATTCACGGTGATTATCGACGGGGGTGCGCTTAATGTTCCAGATCGTGAATGGGCGTCAAAATGAGGTTGATGTAGTTAGGTTGTTGTCTTTATAAATGATGTAAGAGCAAGGTACGGTTGGCGAGGCGGCAAATGGACCTACATGGCCTAGGTACCCACCAAGTCATAAGGTACCTGCGGGGAAGGACAAGGACACTGGGGATGGAAGGAAAGGTAGATGATACTGAAGTTTAATATTTATTACACTACCTATAACTCAGCTTCTGAGTTCAATCAACCTATATTTCAGAGTATATCTAATATAAATTACAGTCCGCGATTTATTATGACCTTTACTGATCAATCGATACCTGAAGACTACTAGCTTCTGTCTTATCACCAAGTACCTATGCTGTCGACCCTTGCCGCGCTGCCTAGCGCCGGTCAATAGTGGGGACATATAGAGGCTGACCGAGATCTCGTGGCCAATTTATTTTAAGTCTAGGGTATCAACGGTTACCATCTTAATTAGACGTCAATAAAAGAATAACTAACACCAACTTCTTTTCAGCTGTCAACTTACGAGGGTATTCATGGATACTACCGAATTTTCCTCGGTGGTCAAGTTTACAGTTTTCAGAAGCTACAATATTGCCAATTGGTTTCAAAAATATCCAGGTATTCGAGCCCCGTAGACAAAATTGACCCAGCAAGCATTTAAACATAAACCGACCTTCCATTTCTCGACCATATCTCTTTTGTGTCATCAATTTGAACGAAACTTAGGAATCCGGGTTAAACTCACTAGCATTTCTCCTCCGGAGCAGGTCAAACTATTATCTAGTTATGTACATCCAACCAAGGACACATTGTCGTCACTTCTCTACTTTCACAGGAACTAAGCCTCCCGTCGGCTTGTCACCAAAACACCCTGCTTGCATATAAATATTCGGTAGTGAACTTCCTGTTTCGGCTGATATATCCGGGGCTGTCATATCTTCGCCAGGAGCTTGAGTTAGATTTCCTACCCAAGCCACGTCTCTCGTCTCTGGCTCACATTGTAGCGAGTATGATGGCAGCCCCGACCAACCACCCATATGCTCTAATGTGGGCGACCTGAGCCAGAGAGAATCTCCTTCGGCTGTAGACGTAGGTCTATCACCAAACGCCGATATAGCTTGAGAAAGTTCCATATACACATGCTCACGACCACCTCTGCCCAGTGTCTCCATGAAAATGTCAGACAACACCTTCGACCTGGGCCAAAATTCCCCAGACTTTTTCAGGAACTCTGCCAGATACAAAACCCTGGATCTGTAATCTGGCTGCCCTGCACCGTGGAGCGCAGCATGACACAAAGGCGAGGCTGCTTGTTCCAAATCAAGTAGGCATGAAGGGGAGAACTTCTCTGGTACAAGCTGAGAGCCAAGAAGAGCCATCAGACGCAACGGTGCTTGGAGAGCCAGTGGCGACTGAGCGTCGTGTTCTGTAGCAGCACTATGAAGTAATGAAGCCGCGCAATGTTCATCCCAGTGCCCGTAGAGATGGGCCTGCATCCGGATCTCGAGTCTTTGGAGAGATTTAGCCTTCTGAAAACGACTTTCTAGGGAGATTTGACTTACCCAAAGGAGACAACTAACTGCAAGATAAACTGTGAGTAGCCGAACTAGCTCCTGAACAAGTCAAAGAACTTACCGCATGATATAGGATCATATCAAACATACCATCTTCCCCAACGTGATATTTCTTCCAGTCGTTGATTCTAAATCGCCAGGAATCGATACGCTGACTTGCATACTTGAGGTTGTGCCGGGCTGCCTGGCTACAATCATGAAGGAACGGGGCCACATGAGTATCGTATATGCGAATAAGATCAACGAAGTAGGCCCAAGAAGAGTACTCGCGAGAGAGGCCGAGGCGATCGTACTCTTCAAGAGTTATTGGGACTGGAATATTCCAATGGAAAGTCAGCGTGAAGTGGCTACCTCGAACGAGAAATACGTACACCGGTCTGGTAGTCCCAATCCTCACATGGAAGTCCTACCACCAAACTGGGCCCACGAGGGTAGAGTGTTGAATGAAACTGAGTCTGTCGCAAACCAAGCAACATCTCGTGGGTATATAATCCCCAATATGTCCGGCGACATGATTCAGCGAGGACTGGATCTGTTTCTCCCTCCGCGAACTCCTTGCTCTGAAGTCCCATACAAGAAGCCAGCGCCCAGGCTTTGTTGAACATACTTTGGCCAACATTAACATGCAGTTTCCCGAACGCTGTGACAGAAAGACACAGCAGTGCCTGAACAGACCAGATTGTTAAGGAGAGGGCGCCATGCGACATCTGGTAGGCATTCTGTTGTAGCTGTGTGTTGTCGACCTTGTCCAAGTAAAGAGACCCAATGTAGGTAACTGTGGCAACGAGGAAACGCAAGTTTTCTGGTTGCGTTTTGCAGAGATCCTCCAGTTTCTTTCTTGGGGGTAGCCAAGAGTGGGCGACGTGAAAGTTGGCGTAGTAGAGGTCGAATGGATGTATAGTACTGCAAGGTGTGGAAGGTATCATTTGGAGGAATGGAATGCCGGGCCCAGCAAGGCCTGGCGATGGTGTGCTCTCTGCAGTGTCATTTTGATCGTTCACCAAAGCTTCTCCTTTCTTCATACTTGTCTTCTTTGTGTTTCGGAACCCTCGACGTGACTTGGTATAATGACACAGTTTGCCTTCTTCTTTGCATCGAGTGCATGTCTCCTGGACTCCATCGCACCTTATATGCTTAGAACGGCAAGGATCGCAAGCTGAAGAGACACGCTTCTGGGGTTTTGAAGTTCCCGTACTAGCTTGTTTCTGACTCGAGTTGAGTTCAACCCCAAGTGAGACTTCGTCTCGTGGTGAACTTGCCATAGTTTGATCGACGAACCGGGCCTTGCAAGTGATGGCGAAAGGAGATCTCAAGACACCGTACAGTTTCGCTTTGTTGGCAAACACCAATGGTAGGGGCTAATAGGTAGGCTAGAATCTATAAAGGATGTGTTGTGGCACCAGACTAAGCTTGTTTGTCAAGAACCAACAGGTTGAACAGGTTTTGTGGCAAGTGCCGGAGCCATGGAATATATGTACGCATAGTAAGGAATTAGAAATGGAAAGAGGTGGATGGAACTACGAGTTCAATACAAATACATGGTACAGGTGCAACGTGGTGGAGGCGTAGGGCAGAGAAGATGGTCGTCAGGCTTAAACAAAAGCAAATGATCCAACGCATCATGATTGGAAGAGGTGGGTAGTTGAGTTAGATTCAAATCTCAGAGCCATGTTGCAATACCTGACTCCTCCAGTCATGTTGGCCCAGGGAGGTATGTGGCGTGGATATATGTTCCCGGTCAAGGACCAGGTAGAGGGAAGATCTGTCAGAAAACGGCCGCCTGCATCTCCATTTCGGCCATTATCCATTGGTAGTTATGACAGCTGTGACTCAAGTGACCATATAATTGGTCTCACGTTGTTAGGTTCGCAAATCAAGAGAGTGAAGAGGGGCCAAGAATGGGCCGCTCCCGACTCGATGATGGCAACTCTCGCACGAGAACCGGGTTGCTGGTGCTTCTAGCACTCGGGGATTTTCACAGAGACATAGCAGACGGCGTACGCGTGTCGTTCGATTATGCGTTGAAGGGTTGTCGTTAAAGTGAAGTCTAACCAGCAAAAGCAGGCTAGTCTATACTGTTGGATAGCTCTTGAATCGCCGCTCGGAGCGGGCCTTTCAAAGCTCCCGTCTCTCTTAAGACAGTAGGCAATATACATAGTCACTAAGAGCAGCCACTGTCTCATCAGCTAGCAACTCGAGCTCTGATTGTTTGAATGGTATCCACAGAGGAGGAGATGCTTGGTCGCCGGCTGGAGGATTCACGTTTCTGACATGTAAGAAGTCATCAAAAGAGTCGTGATGCAGATGCAACTGCAGCACAGCCAATATAAAAATTGCTTTTTCCAAAGGAACTCTGTAACACAGTGCCCATGCAGCTAGTCGTCAGTCCCAGCTCCCAGGTGTCTGGGACATACTGGTTGCATACAGGGCTATCGGAGATATCATAGCGCCATTGATTGCTGGTCGCTGGTCAAGCCTCAAACATAGGTACATCCATAGCTGAAATCTGCCAAGTAAGTGTGGCTTATCTTCCTCAGAGCCTGCTTAACGTTTGGTTTATCGACGATTTGTGATGCTCTAAGATCGAAGTGTCTCCGAGTTTCATGATTTGATGGAATCGGCCGAAGTTTGTTGGAGGAAATGTGCTTTCCGGAGACACAGAAGTTTGGAGACGGTTTGGGACGAGTTGAGCCGCACTTGCCATCTCAAGTTCTGTGTAACTGCCATTCGAGCTATGGCACCCTCTCCTCATTGGAGCAAGGGGGGAAAGAGAGGGTTCCGGCTTATGGCCCGGCCCCAGACGGGGACAGAAAGAGACACGCACAGTGGCTAAGGTAGGTTAGTACATAGGTAGGAATCCAAGCCAGCAAAAAGACCTCGGTAAATTCAGTATAAATTCAGGAGACCTTAGGCTAGTTAGTTTTGGCAACTCGCCGGAAGCTCAGAAGTTGTCTCGCTCTCTGAAGAGTGGAAACAAGCGCCAAAGCAAGTCTCGATGAGCAAGGAGTAAGACAAGCGCATGAAAATAAAAAGTCCCGTCCTCTACTCTTTTACGAGCAGGTACCTATGGGCCTGGGCAGAGGCACAAGGGAGGAACATGCACGCACGGTATGGTAAGTAGCCGATAAGGCCTAGGCACTGTAACACCTCGGCTCGGCTTCTGCTCAACAACCCCCGGCCCTGGCGTCATGGGGGGATTTTAGCATGGGCCCGCACAATCCCCAGATGAGATCCAATGCGATGCGCCGAGACGAGCTGAATGAACTGCGTGCTTCCTTTTTGCTTTTATCACCTGCAACAAACGAATGCTCGCTCTACCCAGTTGTAACCGGATCAACCCACCACCAAATCGACCGATAGACTCCCAATCAAATACCCGAAACTCAACCAACGCCCTCATCCTCATGTGCATGCGCCAGGTCAAATGACCGACTCGAGCTTCGTCCAAGCCCAACGCCGCGTCGCTGCGCGTCGCCAAACCCGTGAGGCCGAAGCTGCTGCTCGCATCGCTGCACAGCGGCAATCTTCTCGACCTAGAGCCAACCTCGAGCGCTTACCTTACCCCCTAAATCGCATAGGATCTGCGTGGGATGCTGTGTCGACAAGGGAGGGCACGCGCCCTGCATTTCGAGTAGGACAAGTCGATGCCGAACTACTCGATGTAGAGCTCTTGGACATTCTCAAGGACCAGGTCTGCGAGGGTCTCAAATATTTTGGTGGAGGGCATCTGCATGATGACTGGTCAGCTGAGATTATGTTGGCTCTGAGGGCGGTGCTTTTCAAGCTCACTGTCTGGGATCACGATGCCACATACGGAGCGGCTCTCCAAAACCTCAAATATACTGACGCCAGAAACGATGGGCTTATACTCAAAGCACCCTCAAAGGTGCAGAAATCACTCTATGGACTTGTCACAGTATTTGGAAACTATGCTTGGACGAGATGGGAGGACTGGCTTCTGGAGCATGACGATGGTTACGACGAGCCAAGTCCCCGAGTAAAGCGACTATCGAAACTGACATCTGCCCTCTCAACTGTTCACTCGGCAGCGGCATGTGTCTCATTTCTAGTCTTCTTATTGCATGGACGGTACCGAACCCTCCTTGATAGAATTCTCAGAATGAGACTTGCGCCACCCACAAGCCAAGTAAGCAGAGAGGTCTCATTCGAGTATCTCAACAGGCAGCTTGTTTGGCATGCCTTCACCGAGTTTTTGCTTTTCGTACTACCCCTAATCGGCATCCAGCGATGGCGACGCTGGCTGACCAGGACATGGCGGAAAACAAAAGACATTATCAGAACGGGGCCTCAGGAAGAGGGCAAGGCCAATGGTGAATACGCGTTCCTCCCTGAGAGAACATGCGCAATTTGCTACCAGGACCAGAATACAGCAACTTCTGAGAACGAAGTGATGGCAGCAGCAGCATCCACTGGTGTTATTGGCTCAGCCCAGACAGACATAACCAACCCATATGAGACAATACCTTGTGGGTGTGTATACTGTTTCGTCTGCTTGGCCACTCGATTGGAGAGAGAAGAGGGCGAGGGCTGGACCTGTCTGCGTTGCGGTGGGCATGTCAAAGAATGTAAGCCTTGGAGTGGTGACTTGCTTGAGCCGTCTACAAAGCATGCCTCGGCCAAGACCGTGGCTTTCTCAGATGATATTACTGGGGGTGTGCTTGTAGATGAGCAGGAGGAAGATGAATCGTTCGTAGAGAGTCTGAGCACAACCTCAGAGTGAGGGGTTATGGGAGGCGTTGATCTGCGGCGTTAATGAACATGTATGGATAGCTATATTTTGTAATATCAAGCGCAGCGAATGTGATGTTGTTCTACTTGCTTCCATTTCTCACTACCCAGTTCTCCCACTCATAGTGCCACCGATAAAGGGTGTAGTAGTCGCTGCTACCTTGACTGCATTTACTGCCTCGAAGCCCTCAGAAAGGTATGCTTATGCGCTAGGAAAGCAAAGGAAACCCTTGATTACGGAGTGACTGGATGAAAAAATGTAAAAAGATATGGATTTTATCAAAGAGAATCTGAGCTGAAAGTCCACCCCAAGTTCTTTAAAAAGACCTGAAGGGACCCTGAAATGGCCTGCTGCCCAGATATTCATCCTCTGAAGGCCACTAACACGGGTAGCGCGTCATAGCAGGGGAGATGGAAACTTGGACCCCTGTTCTATTCCTACCATTGTCAGCCGAGATACGGACCAACATCAGCCCAATCTAATGCTTGGACAAAACAACACCAACTTCCAAATTCACGATACCGACATTTCACCATAACCATTCTTCTAATACTCGACGAATCCAATTACCGTGCCTTGGAGAACTCGAGACGCAATCCATCGACTTACTATACAGAATACGCCAGAATATATAATCGAAGCCTTTCAATGTAGCCCGATATCACAACTCGATTACACCGACTCCCTCCCTTCATCCCATGCCCAGCTTCTTCCAGTTCACGCAGGGCACCGAGTCGCACGTCCGACCCAACGACTCGGCCCCTCTCCTAGGCCGCTTCCGCGCTGTTCCTCCGCGTCCTGGCGTGGTATCTCGAAGGCGCAGTCAACTTGGCCTCTTCTCGAATACCGCAGACAACAGAGGCAGCGTGCATATACTTGGATACGGTGCCTTTCCTGTAGATGATGACGATACGGACAGTGATTATGACCTTGAGGACGATAGGAGCTTGTGGCAGCGTCTTTGGCAACGATGGGTGTTGGATATTTGGGTTGATCCGAGGCAGTCGGCGGTGAAGAGGGTCGTTGATAAGTGGTGGAGTCGGTATGCATTTTTGGTGTTGATGCCGGCCTTGTTGGTATGTGCTGGAGCTCCAATGAAACTACAAAGAATCAACTGACTCAAGAACAGGCTGTGGCGTGGTGTTCTATACCTTTTCCTCAGTATAGAATTCCCGACGACCATATCGGTGATGGGGACGAGGATAGACTCCCCGACGGATCTAAGACGCCTGGTCATGGAGCTGCTCGAGTCCAGGTCAACTTTTGGTTCTTTCTGTTCGTCTACTATGGTTTCTACAACCTTACTGCTCTTATCTGGATCACAAAGGTGTTCAACCTTTACAGCCTCAACTGGTGGCCCCAATCTCTGGGTTTCCCGCTTACCGTCTCACTCATCGCCATCTTGTCCATTGCCGTCCCCATACCCATGTACTACAATGACAGGGCGCGTTATTTGCTCGTTCACAATACAGCATGGATTTCATGGACCTTCATCATCATGGCCTTGCCTGTCACGATCGCTTTTATCATTCTCACGACTAATGAGCGACACATCGGGCTTCGTCACTCGCTATCAGAAACTCAACGCATCTTTACCACATCCTGGTGGACCGGAGAGCCAGACACGTTCAACGGTAGGGACCGTCGGCGCCGGAATGTCACGGCTGATCTATTCGACGCCGACGCAACTCAAGTTGAACCCGAGCTGAGGCCACAGGGCGTTAGGATGCGCCGACTGTGGTTACCAGCAAGCTTTGTACGATTCTTATGGTTCTGCGTTGCTCTGTTTATTGGCCTCATGGCATACGTGATCGGAGAGGCATACGCAGAGATTTACCTCCGAACCTTACCGCACAATAACTTGGAGACAGTAGTGTATGTCTATGGCTGGGTAGCAACGGTGCACCTCCTGGATGCGCTAAGCGGCTGGGTGCTAGGAATTCGAGAGGGTGAGCGTGTTGGAAGTTATCCTTTGAGCTGGATCTTTAAACTGTAAGCCTCGATCGATGCAAACACTGTTGTTTCCACTGCTGACACCACAGCCAGATACTTCATGTTGACCTACCAGATGTACGTTCGTGCGCTATACGCACGACTACGTTCACCACAACAATTCATAACCCTCCAGATCTTGTCATCAACAGGTCTGGTTGTCATCACACCTATCATGATGACCTCCTTTGTGCACAAGCTCTTGACAATTCTTGGGCTGAACTCGCAAAGCTTTGGTTCATACCAAAAGCTCCAGACCCGCAATGTCTTCATCCGCTTTCTTGCCGAAAACGTCTCAATGGTTGCATTCCTTGGAAGTATTCTAGTACTGCACTTCGGAGCCAACAAAGACGTTTACCCATATTTCGCTTTCGATACGGAGGGAGAGGACTACAATTTTGGCCTCACTTTCTACGCCTCATCGGTAACGTGGGCGTGTGAGTTGGTAGCGAGTCTCGCCGTGCGGGGACTCATCCGACTATTCTTCCAAATCGATGTCGGCTTGGAGGGGAAGCTGGACTTGGCTGTCTGGCCAGAGTTGATGCCAACCTGTGTGGCAGTCATGCTGCACGTGTTGCAGAACATGCTATTTTCCATCATCCGACTACAGTTTCAATGAGTGGAGAAAGGATCTACTGTGGTCTGGTGTGAGTGAGGACCGATAATCCAGGGGCTATTTTTCATAAAGGATTGATGGGTGAGAGGGTCGGAACGGCCCGAGAAAGGTCGCCAAGAGGTGCGGCTATTCAGATGGTGCACCCATCGACATTCACACCCGCGCAACGGACATGAGTTGGGATGTTTGGCCTCTGCTTTGCTTTTTCTGTTTTTGTCGTTATTAATCTGTGAATCGTTGTCTTGAGCTGTCTTTCACTGGAGCGACTTCTTTTGCATACTTTGCGATGGCCTTGGACTGGGGAAGTTGTGCTCTTGATCCAAGTCGATACCCATTAGAACGTTTCTAGAGAGTTTTGATTCGTTTCATCTTTGTTACAACGCATTAGATACCACATACTGTTTGCCGACACGTTAGTCATTGCCGTTAATAGCAATTCCGAGTTGTAACTTTCTGAAGTGGACCGAGATAGCGACCATTCCAGATCGTTAGGTCGACTTTTCTATGCAGCCATATGGTTTCAGGACTTACAGGCTGACAATGATTGGGCGACGGAGTTCAAATAACCATTTCCCGTGCCCTGTGTTTCATAAAGTTTATCTGGCAGAAGCAAACCTGGGTCATGGTTGGGTCGGTGCAGCTTCCGTAGAGTGGCCCTTTTGAAACCCCGTGTTGAAGATTGAGATGGTCACTTGCCTACCTTACTGCCTGCTGTCTTTCATAACAAAGGCCATGATGTGCGCTGTAGTAGCTACGGGATGCAGCAGCTCTTGAATTGCCTGACTCGCAGTCGGGCTGTCCCCAAACCGATCGCTCGTATTGTCTCGAAAGGATTGGCTGTGTGCTTATGTTGGTGCCTGCACAACAGTTGTACTGGTGCGACGGACCCAGTTCTATCAACATCCATCCATGGCGACATCGCCCATCAAGAAAGATGGGAGACACTTGTATCAAAATCTCGCGCCGAGCGGCCCGTAAGGGCGCCAACACAGAAACGCGCACCTGCGGCTAATGCAAGCCCCAGTCAGTCTTTTCTTCGGTGAATGAGTACAACAAACGGCGGTGTACGATATTCAATCAATATCAACAACCGGTCAATATGGCAGAGGAAGGAGAACTGATGACGCGGCGATGAAGGGGCAGCCGGTCAGCGAATGCTGGAGGGGAGGATATGCAAGACATTGGGTGGAGAGCTGGGGAAGCATGAGGCACAGCATATAAAAAGGAACTACTACAACCACAAAGACAACGCCAAATGGTGCGTGATACCGATAAGGCAATGTATTCCGGAACGGTCAAGAGAGAAGAGAAGAGAAGAGACACAAGAAGCAAAGCAGGCAGGCAGGTCGATGCAGAGGGCGGCACGAATGCAGCCGAACATCGCATCGCATTACATTACATCGCATGGCATGGCATCGCATTAAAGACGCAGAAGATTGCTGCATGTTTTTCAGGAAACGAACCTGGTGGCCGGGATCAGGGCTGAAGGAAGAGATCGCAGCGCAGCACATGCGCTGGCTGGTGTGGTTTGAAATGGCTTGGTGTGGTGTTGGGCACAAGCTCGTGATTCGCGATAGTGACTTGCAGCGAGCTGAAGCGGTAATCCTCAACCGTCTTACATGTCGCTAGAGAGCTCAAGATGCGTCCTATTTCGATGTGTCGCCGGCTAAAAAAGGACCATGTCCTATCTTTATGCGGGTGTAGCGTAGTGTCGTGTAGTACCTACGCTTGACAAGATACTAGACATCTGCCTGGTCTGAGTGCGTATAGTGTGCCTCATCCTCAGCACAAGAATCCATATTGGGCACAAAAACGGCCTCAGCTATCAGGGCCTGTGGGGTTGCATTATAATCGGCATGAGAGAGATAGCAGCCGATCAGTCATGATTGAAAAGGCAGACGGGGTCTCGGTTGTGCAATAAAGACGAGATCAGCGTATTTCAGCCCTTGATAGGCCTTGAACTTGTGTTATCTTGGCATGATATAACGTCGTTCGGGAGCCTGGCGAACCCGAGCCAGTAAGCCCGGCCTAGAATGCCCTCGGTTGAGCCGTAATGGACTCATCGAGATGCTCTCTGTCATGTTCGAAGATCGGAGCAGAATTGCGATATCGTCTTATTTAACAAGAACAATAGCATGTGTCGCGAGACCGTCTTATGTAACAACGTCTGCCTAAGGTACAATGTAGATATGAACCCATGCAAGGAAACTTGATGTCGTTGCGTAGCAATGTGAATGGCACAGCTGCATACAAAGAGCGGATGGGCGTGGGGAGAGCTTGATAGAGGGTTGCTAAGAAACACGGATTTGGCCATTTAAGAACGCCATGAATGAGAAGTCATGCGATCAAAAGATAATAAGACTCCATAACTCTTATTCTTTTGTCATGTATATACTTCTCTGCAGATTATCATCGGCCAGAGACGGATCATGAGCGAAACAAAGCTCTCATGAGCCATGCATTTGGAGGCGCTATGGGACGATGGCTGGCATGGGTTTATGGCGCCGCCTCCGGTCTTGACCACGGAAACACAGTGGAACAACGGTATTTGAGCGGAGCAAGTGGATAAGTTGTAGCTAAAAGTGTCTCTGGAGGAACTCGTTAATGGATCGTATGTTGGGTATCCGTACATTGTTATGCATGTTAAATCAAGCGGGTAGAATTGCCAACTTCGAAACCTCCATGATACAGCTTCCGGAACGTATCACTACGAGAAACAGTGGTTCTCGAATGTACCTGGGAGAACTCCCAACGAACTGATTACTACCTAGGTAGTGGTGTGATGGTTGATGTGGTGAAAACGATAGACTAACTTAGTACTGAGATAACGTCGTATCATGGAGACATTTGTGTTAGACATGACAGCCCGGACAGGCTACAGCTGCTTCGTCTTTGGCCTTGAGTGTTCCACCAAATGGAAGCGGGAATAAGCATGGCAGCCACTAAGAAATTACCTTAGACCAGTTGAAGAAGAAAGGGTGTCCAGAGACACCCATCGACGGTAACCCTTGCCGCTGCTTCGATCCTTTGTTCGAGAGAATTGCCTAAAGAGGCAGTTCGTTGAACAACCTCCCTCCGCATTAGTATTCATCCCTTCTAAAACAGAAATAGGCTGAATCTGCCTCGATTGTTTGTTATAGAATCATCTTGGAGGTATAGTTCAGCGAGGATGATGCCAGGTTCAGACCTAAAGAGCTTGTATAAAGCTGTAATCAACACCTCATACTATGTATGCCAAATATACGGCAAGGATCCATTTCGTTTGCGGGAACCTGGACCTAGAAAAACAACTTGGAGGTAATACGGGCATGTCTAGAATGTGCAACACATAGTTAACTCTCAAGGCTGGCCGAAGCTCCACTGGGCTTACGTGACTTTGCTTCCACAGGTGTACTGTATCTCAGTCTCTTTCCTTCAGGTTCCGTCAAAAGACTCGTTTCATAGCGAGCTTCAGCTGTCATGTTATTAACTGGGGTTTCCTGCCCGTGAATGTCCGGGTGGCTGTAGATGGATACCGGAATAAACCCAGCAGCGCATACAAGACCCAATTGAAGTTGAGATTCCCTTGAAGCCGCTCCGAGGGCATGACCTGAAACCACGGGGATGCTCATAGTTTGCATTGGGCCAAATTCTATCTGGAGCCATTGCCCGTCCATCCGAGGCTGGCGGTATGAAATGCGGTAGCGGGAGGTAAGGCAGTGAAGTAAGCTTGGAGCGAAGAATTCTAGCGCGCCCTCCAATGGACGCTAGGCTCGCAGCAGGCCCGATACTGGGGTAAGATAATTAATTGGATGCTAGGGTCTTGTTCAATCAAGGATAAAGGATCAAGGGACGACAATGGATCAAGGCAATCGAGTGAGCGTGCATAAGGCATGGAACTTGATAGAAATACCTGGCATAAACATTGATCTTGTACAGCCAAACTCGTATTCATGATGCTTACAACGAGCAAGCAAAAACAATGTACATTCGATGTACAAGGAACAATACAGACCAACCATCATTCAACGGGGTCCATTGTGTGGCGGTTAATATTGAGTTGGACTTGGTCCCGCCATTGAGCAAAAAAAGTACTTGAATGGTACGACCTGGCTGGCATCCATGACATGTACAGAACACAACGGCGGAGCTTTTGTGTTTGTCGATTTGTCGCAACTGATGATACCGAGACTCTTGTCTGCAACAAAGAGACGCGTGGAAAACATACATACCGTACTCCAGTCACTCAGTTCTTGCTGGCAAACGCTCGTGAATCGCATCACGACAGAGATTCGTGTTCGCTCGGCAGCGTAAAGATGAAGGCTGATTTGGCAAGTTGACTCATAGAGGTACAAAAGACGACCATCCAATAGGAGTGTCGATCAAGGGTTCGAGTTGTCGATTAGCATCTAATACTGCATTGATGCTACATTGATACTGCAATCATGCATGCAAACCGAGGAGTATGCATTATTTGTTTGTAAGAAAATGGCGTTTTGCATATCAGAATTCTCATGCAATCGTTGCGGTACTGTACCATTATGTCGACGGGACATACCTAGGTAGGTACTAACGAATGTTTCATGATGATACAACTGGCTGGCGGGGTACGACTCATGCTACCTATTTATCATTCTATACGACAGACGTGATTGCGCGTACTGGAACAAGCTGCAAACACACAAGAACTTACTTCCTCGAAACAATGCTGCCTGGTATGAATTGCATTCTCCATTCGGACATGGCTGCTTGTCGATATCCAATTGCACCATTGGTGCTTGTTGAGTCATGTAGACTAATACCTTGAATCGTTGATATCTGACCTGAAGCTTGGACACCGAAAAAGGCCGCTTGACCGCTTGCTTGTCCATGGTTGATGATGATGGAAACCAGCTCTTGCTCCCAAAATCTCACTCTATCCATGTCTACTTGTTCGTCTGTCTCTGCTTGGTGAGATGCTTACCATTATCACATCAATTCGACAAACCAACCCCTAAGTCGAGGTGCCGATTATCACAGATAGCAACGGGTGGATATCACATCACAGACATCCATCCACAGATC
>JAAOAY010000626.1:0-28916 GCA_013396255.1 Fusarium sp. NRRL 25303 | reverse complement strand
CTATTAATGTATTCTTACCCCTATACATTGTAACTCAACAAAAGCTTATTTCAATTCGACTACACTTTTTTTTCATTTAATTAGTAATGTTAAAAGAGGAGTATGGCTCCCTGTAAGAGGAAATTACCGGTGCGATAACGAGGTGGTTTATTATTGCAACGTTGCCTACATCAGTCACTAGCTAATGCATAACTCTAATTTATCGGGGACGTATGTAGCTGATAATGACGTAAGAGGCCTTTTTTATAGCTTTGGTCTTATCGAGTGCTCCATACTCCAAAGATACCGGCCCAATGAGAGGAGCGAGAACGAGAACGAGAACGAGAGGGGGAGTGGAGATAAGAACGAGGGGGATCCATGCCCTGCCCCTAGCCTTTACTACTGGATTTTTCTGCTAGGGCTGTAGAAATACTAATGCTATAGCTCCGTTCTCTAAATAAGTCTCGGCTTTATATTGGTACAGTAACGAAAGCTGAGGGCTTGGTCAAAGTAAGCTTCTAAGCCACTATCTACACGTCCGCACGTCCGCAGCATAGTTACAAATATTAGAGGAGCATATAAACCTAGAGGCCATACTGAAGCATAATCAATTAGAATAATTAGATTTACCGAGTTTTTCTCTGAGCTTTGTCTTATCCTTACTCAAATATCAAGAGTCTATTGCTTCTAGCGATAAAAATGCTCCAAAACCTTTTCATTTTTGCTCTCTTCTATGTGTCGGCAGCCTTAGCTGCTAGGCCTTTTCTCAATGAGCCTGACACTTTGTAAGCGAATCAAGCTCTCTCAGCTATAGTGGACAGATCCTCGACTAATGAATGCAGGATCGATGAGTCTTTCGCGACCTTCCCCATTGTCAATGGGAGCTTACCAGACCTCTCTCGACTCCTCGGTCTTCCGGACTTTGACTGGGCGGCAAGACAGGTCATGAATGACTCGGCATATACCAGGTATCGCACCGGTTCTGGTGGGGAATGGTCCTACAGAAACAATCTAGAGGTGTTTGGGCGGTACAGATTCAGACCTCGAGTTATGGTTGACGTGTCAAAAATCGAATCTTCTATGGAGTATGTTATTACCTACCGGGTTGAAGGTCGAGTAGAGGATACTAACTACTGGCTAGGACTACTATTCTTGGCTACAAATTCTCTGCACCCTTCTTTATTAGCCCATGCGCCACAGCAGGCCTCGCTCATCCCGAGGGTGAGATCGGTCTGCTCAATGCGGCAGCGGACCAAAACATCCTATACATCGTAGGTGCACTGTGGTCTTCTGAAGCGCCTAAGCTATCTCTAACCAAAAACAGCCTTCAATTGCCACTAGCGTTTCTCTGGAGGACATTGCTGCTGCTAAAGCCTCTAAGAGCCAGGTTCTGTTCCAGCAGGTATGCAATCCCCGAGCTTGTTTTAATTCGTTCTAATGCTTCACTAGATCTATGTAACGAACAACGAAACAGCGAACAAGCTTCTTTTCCAGCGTATCGAAAAAACTGGAGCAAAGGCCTTGGTTCTCACTGTAGACTCAGCTGGGGACCGTACCCGTCATCGCGCCCTTCGATTTGAAGAAAACACGAACCAGACACGTTCTGACAGCTATAGGACCATGACTTGGGACATTTACAAAGATCTTCAGAAACTTACAAAGCTTCCCATAATCCCCAAAGGTATTCAGACTGTTGAAGACGCTGTAGCAGCTATCGAAGCGAAGGCACCAGCCATATTCCTCTCTAACCATGGAGGACGTGCTCTTGATGGCTCTCCTTCGGGTTTCGAGGTGGCTCTAGAAATACACAAGAGAGCGCCCTATGTTTTCAAGCAGGTTGAGGTTTATGCCGATGGCGGTATCCGCTATGGTACCGACGCTCTTAAGCTCCTTGCTCTAGGTGTACGAGCTGTTGGTCTCGGCCGTCCGTTCATGTATGCCAATGTGTATGGCTCAGAAGGTGTTTCCCGTGCCGCCAGTCTTCTCAAGAAAGAAATCACAGCTTCTGCTGCTGCTCTCGGGGTTACGAACTTAAAGACAATCAGCCCAAGCTTTGTAAGTTGGCGTTCTCCAGTAGTCGCATAAGTCAGTTTGCTAACAGGATTAAAGTTGGAACTGAACCAAGATGGGTGGTACAGCTAGGTCGGTATCAATGTTCTAAGTACTAGAACATTGATAAAATGGGCTCTGGAGCGATTACATGTGCTGAAATCTTTCTAGAACTATGCACTTATAAATCTCCACACCCTATTCAGTCTTAATTTCTTTTTCTTCTTTTACTCCTTTATCTCCCTCATATTTAGATCTACAATGACCTAGAATTCTTTTACAAATTATCTGTTTCCCGATAAACAATTATAGCATTACGCGACAGTCATAATGGACCTATACAGGCTCTATTATATGTAGCTCGTTCTCGTATCGTACTGTGATTGGCTAATGTGCTGGGATACGGGATACTGACTCGTAAAGTATGATTTCGGGAATAGTCTGATCTCCACTAGGGCTTAGCGAATAGCAGCCTATTAATAATGATAGGGCTCTCCTGGTGGCTTGGCTAGAAGCTCAATCAGCTTAGCATAGCCACAGGCCCTATAATTAGGTCTCTAGGTATAGTGCATATCATTACTATTATAGCCATGTTATGGGAAACTTTCTTTTATTTACGTCAGATAAGTATTATACCTATTTAATATATTAACTCTAGAAGCGTAAACTAATATCTTAGTCCCAGTCCCTACTACAGATAGCTTTTTCAGGCGTCCTAGCATAAAATTTTATATATTGCCATTTGTATCTCCTGATGTCTGTTGCTTTTCTTTTATGCCGTGATCTGACTCGTTCTACCTCTATTACTGTTTATGCCTAACTACTATAACCTTATATTTCTTTCCATATCTGTCCCCCTCTTAACCGCCTATAGCCTGTCCCGTATCTTTGCTATCGGCCTTCTAGTTCTTAACAGATATCCTGCCGCAATAATAAATTCACTACCCTAAGCCAGGATCTCATTAGTAGTCACGTCTATTGCGCAATGAAACATCCATAACTACGCCGCTTTTTACACTCCCCGTAAATGTTGTAATTATAATGACCTAAGAAAGGTTGAAGTGAGGCTGTGGTGCCTATAGATTACGAAACTCACATATGTGACTATAGCTCTATGATCTTGATTTTTCTTAGCATTTGCATTATTTTACGCCTGTCCTATTTGTGGATTTGCATTATATGAGTTATAATTTAACTAGGCCCTCGTCTTGCACATTTGACACTAACGTATTGAGAGCTGAGGGGCCACTGCACAATCCTGATCGGTAGTTTATTAAATCAAGGTGATGCTATTAAGAAGGTCTGTCAATTTGAGTTTAAATGTTCTGCAGGGAACGAGCAGGGTGTGGCATGTGTATCCGGTACTAATGAGATATTCGAGTAATATGCGTCTGTCTTTTTTGGTAAAAGAACTCGCAAAGAACTACGGGAACAAATTATCTTTTCAAGTGGAAACGGTTGACCCTTTTATTTTATTCTTAACATTGAGGCGAGATACGTTAAAAGTATTGGGGGGGGGGCCCCATCCCTTGCTAATATAGCCAAATATTAGACGCAGAAATAAAGCTTTATCATAATACCACTTCACAAGGAACGCACGGTCATGATTCGATCTCAGCCAATAAGTAGTAAAGACATTTGGTACGAATAAATGATGATTGAATATGGTAAGGAGAACTGAAATCTAGACTAGAAGCGTGTGAGTGCGTTGGAGTCAATGAATCTTAAGGATTCTGTGTTTGGAGAGCGGAGAACTAAGAACCCAAAACTAGGTAATAAGTACGATTTTTGAAGGAGGACGTTGGTGTTCAACCAAATCGGTTAGACAAAGGCCTTATCCAGATTGTTAACAAAGTTACCATCCTTGAAAGGGACATTGGCTGAGCCAAAGTTGGCATTCTGGAGGGCTTCCCTGCCTCTGGCTGTCATAGACTCCCACTGCAACAGCCAGTGAGTATCTCCCCTTGTGTTGGACATTTGTAGTTGATGATTCAATCCCAGCTGAGTAAAGTATTCAACTTTGACCCTGTCACCTTCGCGAAGAGGTGTAGAGGTTCGCGCATAGTTGCCATGTCCAGAAGCTGCAAATCCGACAATTTTGGGATTATCGTTACTTGGGTTATCGAGCCAAATAACCGCGTTCTCCCAGTCATGGCGGTGACCTCCAATGACGTTACCGGCATTGGGCTGGTCTTTGGGGAAATACCATGCATACATGATGCCAAACTTTCCCTTGTGCCAAGCCGCACGAACATAGGTCTGGCCTTTGTTCTCGTCTCTGCAGCCTGCACTCGGGTTTCCTGTATCTTGAAGTCCACCGCTGACGGATTAGTTAAGTTCAAAACTGAAGACTTGTTGGTCTCTTACCTGATATCCCCCGCATCATTCGAGGCAGTATATGGCTGGCAGCCATGGGCGATATGGAGCCAAGGCTGGAAGCGCTCCATGGAATTGCCGATTTTTCCACCCTGGGTCCTAGGGAGAACAGGTCCAAGTGAATCGTGGGCGACAATAGCTCGCCGCTGCAGGGCAGTATCGACTGGAGTATCGACTGGAGTGCTACTAGCGAGGCCAAAAAAGGCCAAAACAGACAGGAAGCCGATAGGACGCATCTTTCGTCTAGAAGTTAAAGGATAGGGTTCAGAAAAATAGCAATAGAGCAAAGATAAATTAAGAGTTTCTTGGGTGCTTGTAGTACAGGAAATAAAAGCTCTGCAAGAGAGGACAGGTCTTTTATATTATTCTCTGCCATCGACAGCGTTTAAGGTTTCTCGTTAATACACCGAGATTACGAACATCACCACTGAGCTAGGTTTAAAAAAGAAGCTAATGTGCTCACAGAAGAGCTGAGGTCAAACATGGCTTCAGCACCGCCATGATACGATACCTAGCTCAGTATTTAGCCCTTCGACTAACTAGAGCGAGTTTACCAAGAGTATCTAATTCTTTAGAATAGAGTAGGGAATCAACACTAGTATAATTAATAGAGTAAAGAAAATAAAACCAGGATAGAAGAAAAGAAAAAGACAAATAAAAGTAGCTACGGCAAAAATGATACCTATATGTCTCATTAATCATCCAGGCCAACACAGTTGTAGTTACAATACTTAGGGATTTATGTTTGTAAATTACAAGAATTCAGCACTGTATACGGTCATAATGCTATTAGTACTCCTTCTTTGCATTGTTCAAACCCTGTAAGACGTGTGTCCATTCTACTCCACCCTGCCCCGATGCTAAGATTAGTTAGCACAATTTAGTATATGCTAGTCCGTTTTCGGTACGGGGTGGACAAATAACAGCACAGCTCGTTTTCGGTTACAAAGTCTGCTAGTCAATTACCCCTGGCTTGAGGACCAGAGGTTGCTAGACCATTTTCGATGGCCGTTTCCTTATCTATATTCGGGCATCCCGGAACCCTTGACGACGTGCATGCTCGGATTCGTTATCGTTATTGAGCGCCATCTCCGATCTGACGTTGGTATGTACTCAGGCACAAATGCCATAAGGTAGTCGTTGGCATGCGCCATTCCACCAGTTGTAGTCCTATCATCGCTAATTGTAATTGCTGCCCTACTCCTCCCAACTTGTCGATATTCATCTACTTCCGTGAGACTTCACTTCCTCACTATCAACCTTGTATTGAACTTGCTTCCTGTTGTCCTACTGATAGCCGATGAACTGTGCTCCTGGCACTATGGCTATGCCTCAGGGAGCTGCCACTCCCACGACAGCATTTCAGCATCAATCGCCTCCATCCTCTGAAGATGCACGTAGGAACAGCGACAGATTCGATTCGGAGGCTGTCGGATGGGATCGTCCCGACGATCTAGAAGACCCAATGAACTGGCCGACCTCCCGAAAGGCGGTTAATATTGGTCTCATGTCGCTTTTGACTATCATTTCGTAGGTCCGCTGCTTCATGAAACTTGGGTACCTGAGAGTGTGGCTGATAACGTTAACTCAATTTGTGGGTTCAGCCCGCTAGTTAGTTTACTCAATGATTTTAGCACACGCGAAGATTCTTCTAGTCTGACAATACACGCTCTTTCTTTAGGGTTCTTCCATGTTTGCCCCCGGGGTCGCCCAGCTCATGGCAGAGTTTAACAGCACGTCTAAACTTTTTGCTACATTTGTGATATCAATATACATTCTCGGTTATGCGTTCGGACCATTGTTATGGGCGCCGCTAAGCGAAATTTATGGGCGCGTCTACATGTACCATATCGGAAATTCTGTCTTTGTTATACTCTGTATTGGTGCCGCCCTTAGCAAGTCCCTGGCTACACTCCTCACTCTTCGCTTATTCATGGGCATATTTGGGTCAGCGCCAACCACTGTTGGGGTAGGGAGTATCATGGACACGGTTACACTCGAATGGCGAGGAAGGATACTGGCCCTGTGGGCAATGGGACCTCTTCTTGGTCCTTGTATTGGGCCGATCATTGGTGGTCATATAACTGAAGGCCCAGGATGGAGATGGGTGTACTGGTTTCTGGCTATTCTGGTAAAAGTCTCCCTGGTTATTTTATGGCCATCGAACACCATTCATTCTACGGGACATACCTCTTTCTAACTGGTCTTATATAGGGGGGGGTCTTGGGTATCTGTGGAATGGTTTTGATGCGAGAAACTTATGCCCCTGCGATCTTGGAACGAAAAGCCCGTCGTCTACGCAAGGCGGCAAACAATCTCAGTCTTCGAAATAGCTTGGGCACGCGCGATCGCCATCGAGTCAAGCTCGCCATGATACGTCCTTTTAAGTTATTATTCACAGTACCATTGGTCGCCGTGGTATCGCTGTACGTTAGCGTTGCCTATGGTACTCTCAACCTCCTCATTGCCACTTTCTCATTTGTGTACGCGGAGCGATATCATTTCAACGAGGGGACTGTTGGACTTTCCTTTCTTCCCCTCGGTATCGGTATGATATTTGGAGTTGGAGCATACGGTTATCTTTCCGACCTTCTGGTGCGAAAAGCAAAAGAGAGACAAGGTTCCGATGGGCCCTATCAGCCCGAGGTGAAGGTTTCCCCATGGGTAACTGTGCCAGTTGGTGTCGCTTTACCAGGCGGCTTACTCATGTACGGATGGACGATACAGTACGGAGTTCATTGGATTGTACCTATGATCAGTGTTGCGATATTTTCATTCAGCCTTATGGGCGCCACGGTATGTTCAATGCTCTTTAGTCCCTCTTCCGAAACTTGTTAATCCCATCCTAACCGGTAGATATGCATGCAAAACTATCAGATAGACTCATATCCTGCTTTTGCAGCATCAAGCATGGCTGCTGTCACTTTGTGCCGATCGATTGTGGGCGGGTTATTGCCACTTAGTGGTTTGGAGCTTTACGACATCCTTGGGTCAGGTTGGGGGACTAGTCTTCTGGCTTTCATCCTGATGGTATTTATACCAGTCCCTGTTTGTCTATATTATCTTGGAGAGCGGCTCCGGAGGGCTTACAAGCCTGTCTTGTGATGGAATAAGGCCTAGTAGAATACAACAGAATATGAACAGGAACCGATATTCTTTTCTATACGTGCTGATAGGTAGTCCAGCACCAGTTGGAGTTGCCTGGATTACAGAAATCTATTTCCCTGTTCGCAAATTTCCTTCACAACCATGAGGATGAATTTTTATACTCTCCATGAGTGTTGCAAGAAGCAGAAAGAATCATATACAGAAATTTGTTTAGGCGCCTTGCTCGCTAGAGTGAGGGAAACAGAAAGTTTACCTACAGGTATTTACTGGACGTCAAGAACCATCGACTACGTGCAATTGTGAGAGAATGGCTGAACCCAACCACGCAGTATGGAAGGATCATTCACAATTAGATTCATGGCTGAATAATGACGGTAATAACCCCTTGTTTCCTCTTCAAGCCTTCAAAGGGCCTCAAGCATGCCTAGAATACTCATGATTTCTACGGATCACTCATCTACAATGGGAATGCGGCGCACCTCTAGGAACATCCACCAACTAAGGCAGCTACCCGACATATGACCTATATTGGCGGGGTCAACGAAGTCATCCACTCGAAGATCAGTCAAGCAACTCGTGCATAATATTCTGATCCGCTTCAGTCTTGGGTAGAAAGTCGACGATGCCCACATCAGGGTTTGCTTACGCAATGGAAGGGGGTGTAGAGGCTGAGCTTAGAGTCGGCAACAACCATGAGGTGCTCAAACTCAGCGTCTCAAGATGTCTTACATCCGATACTCGGCTCAATCTATTAGCTTACTATTCTAGCATTCTCATAACCCTATAGATCTTCCAGTAAAGGAGGTCCTTCAAGACTTGAAAAGTGGTCAATTGTCGCAGCATAGCTCTTCTCAATAAAAAGGTTTTCATTAGCCTGTCATCGTTGAACCGATAAACACCTCAGCCTTTCTACGTAAGAATGAGGCGACTCGTTGAGTGATGTATTGCATTCTTCGAGACCAGCATCTTTATGCTAGCGGTTCAGTGACTTTCACTGCTTAGATGTCCATATTGACATTCAATACCGTCACTATATAAATTCATCATCATCACTGTTAATTGACAGAGTGATGTGTTACAGTTTTAAAGAAAGTAATGAAATAGGTTACAATGCTTATTCTACCTAACATTATCTACGGTCTACGTACAATACACCGACAACGGACCATTTACCAATATCTCTTGGCAAACCCGATTCCTTCCACAACCCATGATTCCTTCAGCGTACATTCCACATCAAAACTATGACCACCAGGCTGGACACTATAGAACAGAGGAGTTTCGGGATGTGTCTCTCTTATGTAGGATACGAGATCGTCCGCAACGGGCTTCGGCACCTGATCCGATATGTTAGCGTCATACATCTTCCTCGTTCCGCCTTCCAGAATGCGACATCTGTAAAAGAAAAGAGGGGGATTTCCCACCAGAGTATCATCCATGCCTTGGGCTATCCATATGGCTGGAAGCTCTTCTGCAAGACGAATACTGTTGCGAATATTCATGCGATCATCTAGTCCAATGAACTCACGGTGGCGTCCGGCGCCGATAACCGCTTGAAGCAGGCCCAGCTTTTCAGGAAACGGCGACGATAATCTAATAGAGTCTGACTTCATACTGCTCAAATACACCTGCCAATCGTTGTTTGCAGGGAGTGCTGATGGTACTGGGTTGTATACAGTATTATCGATATCTAGGGCACAATACTGCGCCATAACAAGCTTGATACCTGCCGCGGGGAAAAGTGTAGCGGACTGGTAGAAGGCGGTACTCGGGGAACACTACAACAGCATCCTGAGATGCCCCCGAATTGCACAAGCCTAACAGAGTTCGTTAATCATACTAGCACATAAGAATCCAGGAGTGATGTGTTTACCAACGTGGCAGCATGACAGGATCTAAGATAGTTCCCATAATGAGTCCACCGCCATGGAAGTGGACGAGCAACGGACGCGCATAATTCCGAGATGCTATACTCAATTTAAGCACAAGAACAGCTACTTTAAAAGAGATACCGTTGAATGTCTTGTATACAACGCCAGTGCGGTCGAAAAGCCTATGCTCGTCAGACATTCTTCTGTTGTGATTTGTGGAGCTGAAAACCGTTTGTAAGGGTAGAACGATCAAAAATGAACGACTTAGAATCGATGCGGAATTGAGACATTACTATCTCTAGATGATATGCATCGCATTACCAATAACTATAAATAAGGTTCTAAGTGTCTCGGCAACTGATCGATTACAAATGAACCTCGGACGGTTTTACGAACAGAGCTCGTCATAGTCGTCATGATATTTACTATAGATAAGTAAGACACGAGACTAGTCGAGGATTCGAGGATTGGTGGGATCAGGGTTATTATATTCACAATCTCTTTTAAGTTAGTGTCGGTACAGTAGCTGTTTAGAGAGCCAAGTGGAGCACGATAGACGTGGATGCGCACAGTGTCAAAGTGGAAGTCACGCAACCTCCGGTCTTCGGAGAAGGACTTCAAGCCGGACAAGGGCGTAAACAAGAGACTAGAGGCACTATGAATGTAGATTCCGGTCTCGGAGATACCCCAGTTAGTAGGTACACCCGTATGAAGGGGTCAAAGGAGGGTCACTTTGTCCCTCCTTCAAGTAACAATGTTCAACTCCATCGAGTGGCACCTTTGGCTTTGACACACAGACAGCACCATCGTGACCCCCATGCAGACCTGCCAACATAAACCTAATACAGACTCGTTTTATACTTTAGGAAAAGCAGCTGCACCATATCAAGATTCTTACTGGTCTGTAAAAGCTTTAGGTTATGGGACCCGAAATGGGGAAGAAAACTGTGTAATCCTTGTGATTTGTAATATTACAGTCTCGGCTACTCCTGGCCCTGTTCCGTATAGGCCCCAACTTTAGCCTAGATTATAGGATTGGAGATAAGATATGCACTACCTAGGGTAAGAAGACGTCGTTCCGTGCTTACAAATTATCGGATATAAACCTCTCGACCAGATAGACTCAGCAGCTAGTAAGCAGCCGTACCGCGCGGTAAACACCTGCACGTCCCGGTGAGATATTTAATACGAGCGTACCTTCTCCATTTGCATAGTATCTCTTGTGCTGCATACTTTATTTCTCTGAGCCTTATTCCAACATTTCTGAGCCCAAGATGCAGCTTTTACTTACAGGTGCGGCCGTGCTCCTGGCTACTTCCGGAGTTCTAGCTGGAACAAAGCTCGAAGTTTCTGGACCAACTGTCTTTATCCGCAACGGAACGATTATTGGCAAACATGTCAAGACTCTCAATCAAGACCTTTTCTTAGGAATCCCTTTCGCGCAGCCTCCAACCGGAAATCTTCGCTTCAGCGCGCCTCAACCTGTAAACGAGACCTGGGCAACGCCTTTGAATGCATCTACATATGGCGCCCAATGTATCAACTACCTTCTGGGCTTGCCTTTTGATCCCTCCGACATCGCGACGAGATATCCCCAGAGCGAGGACTGCTTGAGAATCAATGTTGTCCGGCCAGCAGGAACGAAATCTAATGCCGGTCTTCCTGTGTTGGCTTATATATACAGGGGCGGTTTCCAAGAAGGAGGCTCCAGCGACGACAGGTACAATGTTAGCGCCCTTGTCGAGAATTCCGTTCAAATTGGCCGACCATCAATTGTGGTCAGTATGAACTATCGCCTTCAAGGATGGGGCTTTTTGGCTGGGAATGATGTTAGCAAACAAGGTCTCCTGAATCTTGGTATACAGGACCAGCGACTTGCTCTCCAGTGGATTCAGGACAATATCAATCCATTTGGAGGAGACCGCCGGAGAGTCACCATCCAAGGAGAATCAGCTGGTGCTGCCTCGGTAGGCTTTCACTTGTTAGCCAATGGAGGAAGGGATGACGGCCTGTTCAGTGCTGCCATTTGCCAGAGTGGTGGACCCTACTATTTTGGTAGTTTTACGATAGCTACTCTGGGGAGAAGACTTATGAGAGCGTCCTGAAAGCAACCAACTGTACGCATGCGCACGACAAGCTACAATGCTTACGCGCCGCGCCTTTCGAAACTTTGGACACGACCTTCACTGAACTTTCATTCCTTCCAGTCATAGACGGAACCCTGGTCCCTGAATACACCTCTACGGCTCTTGCGAAGGGCAGTTTTGTGAAGGTCCCCCTACTTATTGGTGCCAATACCGATGAAGGTAAGGTCTTCGCCGGCATGGGTGTTAACACGACCGATGAACTCGGTAGTTACATCATGCAATACCCATATATCCATACGGCCCGTAATGAAACCATTCGTGATCTACTGGAAGTCTACCCCGAGCCGGGTACCGACTCGACACACGGCCAATCGGATGACACCATTCCAATGTCCGCACCGTACGAGAAACAATTCCTGCGCGCCGCAAGATACACCGGGGATGCCATGTTTGTTGCTGGACGGCGGCACTCGTGCGAAATCTGGACTCGACATGGACTCCCTTGCTACAGCTACCGGTTTAACACGATTCCTGGCGGTACCGATCCGCTGTACCTTGGCGCCACCCATTTTCAGGAGATCGCATTTGTCTTTGGTAACATCTTGGGACTAGGCATGCCATCAAATGCTTTTGATGTTCAGCCTCTAGAAAGAGAAGAGAGATACAAGAAGTTGAGTGATTTGATGGGTCGGACGTGGATGAGCTTTGCTGCAACGCATTCTCCCAACAATCACAAAGGTAATACACATATCGAACAGTTATTGGTGGGACTCCTGCTAATTGTCAAATGTTGACAGTGAAATCGTTTCAGACGGCCTGGCCTGCGTACAGCATAAATAACCCCCGGAACATGGTGTTTGATGGAAACACAATAAGCTTCGTGGAAAAGGATGATTGGCGCGCCGCCGCACTGCAGATGATCATTGAAAGATCCTCGGATTTCAGTCGCTAACATGCTTAATCTAATTGGCATGCGTCACAAACAAGTATCGCAAACATCACATGCCCTGTGATCAGAGCGGTTATGAACAAGTGACAATAGATAAAAGCCAGTCAACAGCACGTTGCCCCAGTACTCAGAAAAGGGATGCTGGAGAGTAGCATCGGTAGTCTATATAGATATAGGTGTACAAAGTCTGGTAGGCTTATGCCTAGAGGGCTCTAAAGCTAAATATAAATATATTGCATTTGGTTATCTCCTTACTCTTGCTAAGTCTATGGTTCCTGCACCTTTCTGATCTAACTATAACCTGTTCCTAATCTTCAATGTTTAATAGAGTAGTAGGGTCGAAACATTCCCTATTATTACGATGTGCACGTGTAAAAGCGTTGCATGGTCTCTACAAGTAGCATTGTCATTGTGACAGTAGTAATTACAGCATAATCCTTTGCCCTGCGGTGTCATAATTAGGTGCAAGTATGGCGTTTATCGCTAAGGTTCCCTAGCGCTAATGTACCAAGAATAGAAAGCCTACTCGGGGTTAATTAAGATTTAGTACTCTATTCTCCTTCTCGCTCCATAACATACCCCATATCAGGCTCTAGCACTGTGTTCCTATGGAATAGAAAATTGATAAATCTTTTTAAAAAAAGATTTATCTTATACAGAAGTAGATTATACCAGTGCGATTCATCTGTTCTATCCTAGTGATCTAGGATCGGAGAATAACTATATTTGGAGCAGATGACAAGTAGTTTTAGGTTTCGACTTGTGTAAACTTATTCAATATTTGCTCATCCCCATGCCAACTCAGCTCCATGACCTACAGACAATTAAGATCAATGGTATACCTTGATTCATAGAACCCCGATAGCCCTGATGGTCTCTGACATTGCACTAGATTTAGTTGCGCGCTCACAATTCAAGCCCTTTCTTGTGAACGAAGCACATTCCGAGCAGACTTAATTTATTTATCCTGAGACAAAATCATACCCGACCTGATAATGCCTTGTGCTATTCGAGTGTTTCCCAAAGATCTTTGAAATTGGCGAGGAAATCATCTACCATCTTACTTGGCTGCTAGCCAATCTCGCGGGATCGATCTGCGCGAGTCCTTGACCGGGAGCCCCAGCCAAGTTCAGCGACATCTGGCCCCCTCTTCAGCAACTTTTCAGAAGCCTCCTCCAACGTCAGTTCTTTGACATTGTCCGTCTTCAGCAGACCCAACTCTTTTCCTGCCTGAGCGATGTGCTGGGAAATTTCTTTCCAGCTCACATAGCCTGTTTCGCTGAAGTAGTAGCCTGCCGCGTCGAATGAAATATCGTCGCCTTTCAGGATGTGGACGATAAGGAGCTCATATAGGGCAACAAGGTCATCGATATGAACGTAGTCCCATTCTCCTTTGCCGTCACCGACTTGACTAACATACCCATCCTGGCGGGCATCTCGGATCAAGGCCTCGATCTGCATCGAGCGCCGGTTGAAAAAGCCAGAGCCCAGACCGTATATGATCGGGGACGAGACGATATAGGTACGCACTCCTAGTTGTTGACCATATTCAACAACGGTAACATCAGTGCTTCGTTGGGGAAATGGCTCAATCTTCTCCCGGTATTTTTCGTACTCGTATATGTCATCTTTATCCGATAATATTCTTGTTTCAATATATCGTTGACTAACATGATTATCGGCAAAGCTACCCGACCCTGAAGTCTAGAAAAGTCAACAACCCCTGTCATAATTCAATATCCACTTCTGCACTGACCTGGATTAAATGAGTAGGATAACCGGTTTCTTGCTTTCTAGCTGCGAGCCCCTCAATAATGGCTTTGGCAACCGACGAATGGAAAGTATTGGCAGTGTTGATAACAATATCATGCTGGGCGGCAACTCGCTACACGAAATTGACGTCGTCGAGGCCTGAGAACAAAACTGTATTTACGCCATGGTTCTGCAGAATGTCGCCCTACGACTCATGCCGTACTAATGCCGTAATCTCACAGTGTTTCACACAAAACTCTACGGACTTCATCAACCTGCTGAGAACCGAACCGCCGCTTTATTACTATTAGTAGGTGTGACCAAGGAGATATATGGAGCTTTTTCTTAATTCTTTTTTTTTTTTTTTTAACTTACATGTAGCCCAAGGCACCAAGGACGAGAATACGGGACTTCTCCATTATTTTCAACTGTTACTCCGGGTGTGGCTGTGTAGTCTTTAATCACAGTCTTGAAAAGAACCTGTCCATCCGAGAGGGGATGTCAGTTTGTTTATAAAGACTCAAGCGAAGTATTGGAAACCCCAACCGAGAGCGGCGAGAAGAAAACCAGCACCGTAACGTTAGTCATTGGCGTAACGTTAGCCACTTCAATTTGCCTGATGCGTCAATGGCATATTATTAATCACGCAAAGTTTGGACAAAAGCATGACATGATCCCCAACTAGATGACTACACACCACGGGAAAGGAAATTCAACCCGCAAAATCTGCAAACTTTAATGATTTTCCATAAAGCAGTAACTATATTGGTTTCTAACAAAAAGTATTCAAAGACTGATCATAGATTACTAATTCACACACTCACCGTACGGGATTAGTAAGGCGACTAGCACGATTTTGATCTGCCCGTTTGTTGTTATGTTATCTTCTATCCACAATACTAGCGCAAAACAAGTCTCGCGTTACGGTAAAGCAGGACCACTACCCACACTGATCCACAATATTAACTTTTTGGCGACAATCTTCGTCTCTCCAAGTTAGTGCCTTGATTTTAACAGCGCAGAGCCACGATCATCCTGGAACGCCATTCATCCCTCTGCGGATGCATCAGTTGACGTGACGTCACTGCCTTCGGGATTTCACAAGACACAAAATCGTCCTATAACCTAGGATTATATTTAACTTCTTTTCATCCTCTGCCCTGAATCTTCAGACATTTGATTCCATTATCTCGTCGCTCTCAATTATTCAACAGGAAATCTTACGTCGTCTAGTATTCCGTCAAAATGGCCCAAATTTTGATCCTTTACCCCTCTGGCCCCTCTTTCGATCTGGACTATTATCTCAAAAGCCATATTCCCCTGGTTTCTAAGTGAGTCTGCCCTTTTAGATGTGAAGATTCGTAAGTCTGACGGTGCTGTAGGGTTTGGGGACCTCTTGGCCTCCAAGGCTGGGATGTTCTGACATTTCCTACCGGTGCGCCCTATCAGGTTCAGGTAACTTTAAAATGGAAGAGTTTGGAAGCGTACGAGCAGGCAGCCACCGGCAAGCCTGCGGAGGGGCTGTTTGGCGATATTAAAAACTTTACCACTGCTGAGCCGATTCTGCTCAAGGGGTCGGTTGTCGGGAGCTCTGTTGAATAGATCGCTTTAAAGCCCGCTACATGAACATAGAACATTATATCATTATACATCAGTGCTGAGATGGTTATCCCAAAGACTTCTATGTCCATAAGTAAAGCTGACGTAAGTTGAGGTGCTCAATATTGTAACTGAGTCGGCCGATACGGTAAGTCTGCCTCTTTCGTCTGCACAAAGACTTCTGACTGAGTTTCAGGACACTTCATGCTTCAATAGCATCAAAGGCGTCAATAAAGAACATGAGAACCTCCAGACGAAGACCTGCATCATCAGTACCACTTCGCAAGTAGGAGAACGCGGGCTGCGCTAACCTTGAACCTAACAAGACAGACTCGGGAATTAAGAACGTAATGATCCTTCAACCAATCAAGAACGTCAAAAGATCCATGCGCGTTTGGAATGGGCAAGGAAACAGTAGCATGAATGCATCAGAGGACTTTTATCAATGAAACCTGTGGGATACGGATCGAGGCTCAAGATACAGTCATATCTCAGGAAGCTTAAAGAGGCCTTCTTTATCCTTACGTGCTGACAAAGGTTTGGCTGTCCATCTGAGCAGAATTCCCATTTGATGAAATTAGTGTTATTAGTAGAGTTTTACTAATCATCCATACTTCTCACATAAGGAGCTTCCTACTGGAGTATGACGGCACCTGCCGCACGGCAAGACTTACTCCGTTAATCGGGAAAACTTGGCCAGAAGCGCGCGGCACGGTAAAATGACGCATGTTGGCCAATTCGCAGAGAGGATCCATTCTACTTTCTTGGTAATACTCCATGACTTGCCCCAACTTTCCCTGTATCCCACCTAGGCACGCACCCCAGGCCCCACACGTTTTCGCCTCGAATTTCAATTTGACTTTCGAGTCCCAGTATTCATGCATAATGATTATCATAGTCGGATATCGCCGATGCAATATCGATGTTTCTAACGGTAAGGTCATAAAATAAGTATAAATACAGGTACAGAGCGTGTTTGGAAGAACTTTAGAAACCATTTCAATTCTCACATCTTTAACCAGCCATCTACTTGAGACCATTTCTTCAAGGTCGCCATTATGCTTCGCACCATGCTATTTGCGGCATTGGCCGCCACCGGTTCTCGTGCCTACGATGCGCTTCTGAAGTTCGATGGAGCACCCATAGTCGAAAATCGAACAATGAAGGAAATCTATCAGGCTGCTCTGGAAGAGGGTGGAACAGTTACTTGCTGGCACGGTGGTGACGAGACCTACCAGCAAGATGGCTTAAAGGAAGCCTTTGAAACACGTTTCCCCGGAATGACCCTCAATATCACTGTTGACGTCTCCAAGTTCCACGACGGCAACATTGACCGACAGCTGTCTACTGGCGGCCTTTTTGTCGATAGCATCATCCTTCAAACTCTTCACGACTATCCCAGATGGGACCATGAGGATGCGCTACTCCACTACGCGCCTTTGAACTTTGACAAGATTCATCCTGCCTTCCGAGACATTCGGGCAGCGTGGTACGGAGTTTCGGTCTTTGCTTGGACCTTCGTATCCAACAATGATCGGGTTAGCGAGACTCCCCTTGAGTTTGCGGACTTCCTCAAGCCCGAGTTCAAAGACAAGCTCGTTTTGACATACCCGAACGACGATGATGCGGTGCTCTATGCATTTGATTTGATGTGAGTTGCTTTCTGCGCTACTGTTCGATGCATGATACTAATCAGTGATTACAGTATGCAGCAATTTGGTTACGAATGGTTCGAGAAGCTTCTTGAGCAGAAACCTCGATGGGTCCGTGGAACAGGAACCCCACTGACGTTACTGAACGACACCAATAGCACAGTCGCTGCAACATTCACTGCGGGTATGGGTCTCTTGCCATCGGACACTTTGAACGTCACCATTCCCTCCAAGGGATCTTTCGTCACCTGGGCACAGCGTGCCGCGATCTTCAAAGATGCGCCTCACCCCGAAGGTGCAAAGTTGCTACATAACTTTATGTTGAGCTACGAGCATCAAAATGGCACGGGCAGTTGGAGTGTATTAAAGGATGTTCCTGCTCCCGCTGGCTATCCTGGTATTATGGATGTTCCCTCCACGAACCCTGTTGAGTTTGAACGTTTCATGAGTGATCGAGTCCGTGTCGAGAGGCTCAAACTGTTCTTTGAGGATAAGATTGGAACTGCTCAAGGACTGAGCCCCCTGGCTGACGACCTGTAGCTAAGGTCTGTTTGTACATAGCCTCGTAGTCAAGGGCGATACGCGATAGGTGTAGGCCAGCTTAACCAATGCCTGACTAAATTACATTCTCTCGTCTATTTAGACCCATTTTAACACGGCTTTGATAGTATCACCTTTCTCAGTGTCCGCAAAAGCCTCCTTAAAATTCTCTGCCTTGTAATACGTGACAAATTCTTCCAAAGGGTATGTTCCACGAGCGTGCTGTTCAATCAAAAATGGAATCATCTAGAGACTAGGTTAGGTTCAAAATGTCATTATATTATACAGTGTACATGAACAGACCTTTTTGGCAAGGCTCTCCCCTTGGTGGCAGCCGACGTACTCGCGGCCGTTAATAAGATGTGCGAAAATGTCAACACTGGCACGTACATCTGGAGCTGGAGCGCCAACGCTACAGGCACGTCCGCGAGTGCCCAGACAATCAATCATGATTGATACAGCTTGTGGGTTACCGGAGCAGTCAAGGGCATATCTGACACCGTTTGGTGGACACAAGGCTCTGATGCGGTCGACGATATCCTTCTCTGTTGCGACAATGACATCAGTAGCACCAAGCTTTTTAGCCAACTCCAAACGAGAGGGCACCATATCAATAGCGATGATACGCCTGGCGTTGCGCAACTTGGCAGTCATAACCGCACTCATCCCTACTGAACCAACGCCGAAGATGACTAGAGAGGTGCCAGGTTGGACGTCCAGGGTGTTGAGGACAGCGCCAGCCCCCGTCTGGAGTCCACAACCCAGGGGAGCGAACAGATCCAGGGGCGTATCTGGAGGCACCTTGACTAAGCATTTCATATTAACAATAGCGTGTCGTGCAAACGAACTCTGTCCAAAAAAGTGCCCATGAAGGTCTGGGGCTTCACCATCCGCGAGCTTGAGCGCGGACGTGCCATCAACTCGTCCTCCCGCAAAGTTGAGTTTCAGAAGGGAATGGCAGTAAGGCTCATGGCCAGAGACGCATTCGTCGCACTTTCCACAGTAACAGTAACTCAATATGACTTTTTCACCTATTTCAACATCCTTGATATCTGTTCCTTTGGCAATGATGACACCGGCACCTACAAACAAGTTCAGTATCTATAGAAAGCAGTGTAAGCCACTGGCAGGGTTACCACACAAACCTTCATGACCAAGAACTACAGGCGCTGGTGCAGGCAGTTTACCCTTCATACACAAGAGGTCGGTGTGGCAGACTCCAGTCGCGTGGATCTGAACCAAAGCCTCATCTGGCCTGAGCTCACCGAGAATGATGGGTTCCAAGGCGACTGCTGTGTTGTACTGGCGTAGCACGATTGCTTCTGTTTTTCTCGACATTTGGAAGAGCTGTACCACTACCGTCAAACAAGAATCAGGACGTGCGTGAAATATAGTGGTAGAGGGATGTAGGCACCTTTGTTGAAACTTCCTGCCGATCTTAGTTTAGATCGACCATTTCGATCCGTGGTCTCAACCCCGCAACAAGAAGTACCCCACGCCAACTTCGGGGCTACATTGAAGTGCTCCCAGAGGCACACCACTGGAACCCCTGCTTGATACTGTCCCGGCTTCCGATTGTTCAAACATGAATGGCTGGCATCGGCTGCCGGGTGATCTTCCTTACCCCCGAGCTAGCGAGTTACTTATAAAACCACCAATAAGCAGTCGGAGGCAGGAAAAATGACCTTCGGGTAGCAGAATGCATTACCCTCGCGGCGATCCTGCATTCAAGAAATTCGGCATTTTCTGCTGAGGTGCTTGGGGACAGAGCAGATATTACCACCATAAGTCTTTGACATACTACCCAGTCTTAATAATATCGGTCTAGCTCTATTATACGCCCAAGAACACTACTTTGACATGATTCAAGCCTGTGACGTTTCCACCGCCCTGTAGATTTCTTTTACATATTCAATTGTTAAGTCTGACCCTAGGCCGACGGGATAGAGTTTGTTCATGACATATACGATGGTCATCTTTCTGTCCAAGTCCATGATGGCGACTGAGCCTCCCAAACCTCCCCAGAAGCATACCCTTCCGTGAGGTAGCCATGTGGGCATCACTCCTTCGCCGGTTAGACCAAATCCGATACCAAATCGGGTTGGTGTGCCGGTGACCAAGTCTGTGCCATTTGACATTTGCTGGAAGATATAGTCAATGGTTTTCGGTTTGAGATATTGTTTCCCATCGACAATCCCGCCAAGAGAAACAATCGAGAGAATTCTTGCGATAGAGCGCGCATTCCCATGGCCGTTAGCAGCCCCTAGCTCAGCATTTCGCCATAGGGTAGTATTGGCCATATCAGGCTTGAACTCCGGGTACCTGCTCGCCCGCACGGCAATAGAGTCTGGGCTAGATTTGGGACCAGAACTGGTGCTGCTATTCGGAGCGACGATCCATGGTATGACGTCAGAAACCCGATGCAAGTCGGATTCGGGGACACCGAGTCGGAAATCTGCACCTAGCGGCTCAGCCATATCTTCTCGAATGAATTCTGCAAGTGTCTTTCCAGTGACCCTGCGCATGACCTGTCCGATCAAGAATCCATGTGTGAAAGAGTGGTAGCCAGATGCGGTTCCGGGTGTCCACCATGGCGCTTGGGTAGCAAGCAAAGTCACTCCCTTGTCGAAGTCGCAAATATCGCTTAGGGTGACTGGCTGTTCCCACCCTGGGATGCCCGAGGTGTGTGAGATTATGTGTCTTATCTCGATGCCCTGCTTCCCATTCGCGGCGAATTCAGGCCAGTAAGATGCCACTTTGTCGTGGGGGCTAATCATGCCCCTATCGATAAGGATAAGCGCTGCAAGACTGGTGATGGTCTTGGTGGTGGAGAAGACATTGACAATAGTATCCTTCTCCCAGTTGTGCGTGCGACTTTCGTTCAAGTATCCTCCCCAGATATCGACCACATTCTCACCGTCGACATTGACAACGATCGAGGCACCGACCTCTAACCCCTCAGATACATGCTTTCCAAGCAACTCTTGGACCCCCTTGAAAGGCGGCTTGTAGGTCCCTCTAACAAGATGATCCATGGTCTCGGGGGCCAAGTGGAGCCGCAGAAACTTCAGGAGTGATATTGGAAAGGTAAAGGAGTTTGACAACGCATTGAGACCTCATCTGGTGATGTGGATTATATTGGTATGATTGTATTATGACGCAGATAGATTAGATAACGTTAAGGATTATCAGCTGATAAATTGATTCTCAATTTGTGGGCTCCGTTTGCGTATTCAAGTGGGATAGTAACCGGCATCCCAACTTGCAAGCTCCACCATCCCTAGCACCTGTCCCCGGATCCGGAGTGACAAGACAGGGTCGAATTTTCTGGTGAGTCTTACGGATTTCAGATACCACTAGAAAGTCCTAGTAGAATAGCTAGAGACTGATCAGCAGACTGGGTCGAGATGTACACGAATGCTAGCGGATGAAAGTCGGCAGATAGTCTTTATCCTCCACGGAGCGGGGGAGCTTCTCCCCTTCCCCCCGCGGCCAATGCGCCCGATAGTCTCAGAGTTAATGTCAAGGTCAGAAGCGCAGTACCCGAATCCCGATGTTGTGTCTGGATCTCGGCAGCTGAGCAAATGTTCCGAACAGCCAAGCAGGAACAGTCTCTGGTATTCAGTGGATAAAATGTATGAACCCATAATGGGCTAATTCTTGTGTACTATCTGTTTGGTTTAATTAGTCAAAGTTAAATTGTGCTTAATCACCCGGCTTCCGACGTAGCTACGGCTCCCGGATCTCGTGCCGGGTTCTCCACCTAGTCCGACAATCGGCAATCCTCTGGAGTCTGGGGCATGGGAAATCATTGGGATGGATAAAGTCAAGGGCTCTCGTTCTCTAACTGATAGCAAACACACGACACTCGAGAGATAACACTTGTTCCACTATTTTAACTCTCCAAACCATGCCTAATAATCCTATCTTTACAAACATTGGCGAGACTACCACCAAGACTGATGTTGTTCCCCTAATTGTTGACGGCAACGAAATCTTTCCCCCTGACACCTTTGATGTCGTCAACCCAACTACAGGATTCGTTACACATAAAGGCTCCGACGCACAGATCTCCCATGCAAAGGCGGCTTTGTCTGCCGCAGAAAGGGCTTTTGGAACATGGAGTCAGACGACACCTTCACATCGTCGAAATATTTTCCTCACTGCCGCCACTATTGTCGAGAAGCGTTCGTCTGAATTGGTGGGCTATATGATGTGCGAAACAGGCAGCGACGAGGGCTGGGCTCATTTCAACATACAGCTAGCTAAGGAGTGCCTCGTTGACTGTGCAGGCAGAATCGCTTCTATTGAAGGCAAGATACCTCATTCGAGTGACCCAACAACTGGTGCTCTTGTCATCAAGGAGCCCTATGGAGTCATCCTCGCTATGGCCCCCTGGTCAGTTAGATAAGGCGCCAAGAGTACTCCTTGCAGCTAGTAGCTAATGTTGTATGGAAAGGAACGCCCCTTATGCACTGGGATTCAGGGCCGTTGTGTGGGCAATTGCTGCGGGCAACACTGTCGTCTTCAAAGGCTCCGAACTGAGCCCTCGCTCACTTTGGGCTGTTGCTTCAGTCCTTCAAGAAGCAGGATTACCCAACGGTGTAATCAATTTCCTCACCTGCAGTCTTCAGCATGCCCCAGACCTTGCCAAAACCCTCATCAGTCACCCAGCCACTAAGAAGATCAACTTCACCGGCAGCACGGCGGTGGGTCGTATTATCGCCCAGCTAGCTGGAGCAAATCTTAAGCCCATTCTCCTCGAGTTAGGCGGGAAAGCACCTGCAATCGTGTGCGAAGACGCTGACCTCGACGTGGCGGCTAAGCATTGTGCTTTGGGAGCTTTTATGTTTGCAGGACAGATCTGCATGAGCACTGAGCGTATCCTTGTTCATCAATCTATTCGTCAGGAGTTTGAGGATAAACTCAAAAGCTGGACATCTAAGCTTTTTTCCCCGGATTATGACAGCCCCGTCCTTATTGACGACCGAGCAGTGGCCAAGAATCGTGGTTTGGTGAGTAGAGCCTTGGCCCAGGGCGCCTCACTTGTCTGTGGTGACATGAACGTCACTGAGTCGACCAACACACGACTACGACCTATTATCATCGGCAATGTCAAACCTGGCATGGAAATCTATATGACAGAGTCTTTTGGGCCAACAGTTTCTGTCATTGAATTCGAGAGAGAAGAGAATGCCCTCGCGATTGCAAACGATACTGAATATGGCCTCTCGTCGGCCATTTTCTCTCGAGACTTGCGAAGAGCTTTGAAGCTCGCCAGGGGGATAGAGACAGGAGCTGTCCATATCAACCGAATGACAGTCCATGATGAATCAGCCTTGCCACATGGCGGTGCCAAGTCCAGCGGCTTTGGGAGGTTCAACGCAGGCATGGAGGAATGGGTACGAACCAAGAACATCACGTATGATTTATAAGCTACGTAAATATTGGTATTGTGAGTCGATTCGTCTACTTGGATATCATTTACACTAGTATACCAAACACATCTCAATTCCGGGAACTCCTTATAACACTGGTCAGGGTATTTGTCCTTGTATTCTTTCATCAAATTAGCGTCGGAGTAGCATTGCCTTTAGTATTACTGTGCTTTATTCCGTTGCGCCGGGTCAATCTCTTCAAAGATGTCACACTTTACTGAACTTCATCATTGAGTCTCTTGCTTCCAAATCGGCCAGTCAAAATCCCTGGGGGCACTCACTCATAAATAACCCTCCTCTTAGAGTAAAGATTCCTACGAAGATTGAGAGCAGAGAGGTGAACATATCTAGGCACGCCGCAGATACGCTATCTCTTGCTTTGATAAACGGCCTGTTAGCGCCAGCTTTTTACAAGGGCTTTGCGATACAAGCCCTTCAAGATCATTTTGGAGATCATCTAGCATCAGACTCAGTGATACTAAGCCATCTGATACAGTTTGAAAACGTAGAGAAAACCGAGATATCTAACGATTAATTCAGTCTCTGTCAATGCACTCAATCAATTGCATTAGATTGCGTACCAAAGAAGCAACTTTTTGTACTTCTTGAAAGTCTTAGTCATTAGTTATACGAAAAGTCACCAGTTATAAGAAAGTCACATAAGAACTTTTTTCTCGCTCGGAGTACCAGCCATATTTCAGTTCCTCTCAATCTATTCACCATAGTATAATTCAGACCTTCACAATTCAAATGTAAAGGTCGTCAATTTAATTCCTCCAAAATCATATTACACTTGGATTGAAACTAGTAGAAGAATCCTTTTAAGAAAGAATTGGCACTTAAGATACATGGCTGTTAGATTATTACACTCATTAGACTGCTTAAGATGCCACAGGAGCACTATAACCCTTGAACTCAGAGGTCTCTGCCAATATAATAGGTAACTCATCGGTGACAAGAGAGTCGAAGGCGGACTTTTCTCGCGGCTTCCAGCCAAGAGCGCGCAATCTGTTTGCACGGTTTCTAGCGTTTCTACCAACAACCGCTAAAGACCACTCTCCGAAGAGGTCATTGTAGAGAGATGTCGGAATCTGTTGAGGGGATGCATCCGGGATCTGCCCCATATCTTTGAGCGCCTGGCCGATCCTTTCCGCGCATTCCATCCACGATAACTCGTCCCCGTTCTCCACAAAGAAGTATGGGTTTTCAAGGACCTTGTCTCCGGAAGTAGACTCCATATAATGCAAGATAGTCATATATCCTCTGGCCAGGTCTGCTACGTGGATTTGGCCCCAAACAGCCTTCCCGCCCCCAACGTAGCCGGCGTATCCATGCTTGACAGCGAACCGAGCCATTGTAGTAATCTGAATCGAGAGACGGTTGTCCTTTCCTTTCCCATAGATGACAGGTGGGAGGACAATGGATATCTTTGCGTTGGCGCCAAGTTCGGCACGGGCCTTCAGGATAGCAAGATCAATGGAACGATGCGGGGCGTCGTCCGCAATGCTGTCAATAGTTTCAGGCTTATCGTCCTGATAAATCATTTGGCTTTCGTGATCGCCATTTCCTCCATCAGTAATGGCACTGCAACCGCTGGTGTGGATATAGATAGAGGACTTGCCCGCTTTGGCACGATCTTGGATACCATCCAGAATTGCAGCAGCGGATGGCAGATGGTCAGCGGTAGCGGCATGGATGACAATATCGGCATCCGCTGTCGCGTTACGGATGACTGCGTTGTCGTCTAGCGAGCCGAGGATGGTCTTGGAACCGAGCTTTTCGAGACTCGCCCGGGCCTCCTCTCTTCGTGCTAATGTGGTCACAGGGTATCCCTCAGCCATGAGCTCCTCCAAAATTTGGAGGCCGATGAAGCCGGGGCCAATGAGCAGGACAGAACTTTTGGTCGCCATGTTCAGTTCGATAATTGTAGGAAGAGAAGCCTTGGGGGAGGCAGCATGTTGAGACTGACTTTGTCTTGGTTTATAGAGCTATCGTGCCGTAACAACACAACGTTACGAGCTGACGTAACTCAACACGCTTACTAATTAGCCCTAGTAGAATGCTGGCTGCTGCTGACCAATCGAGCTTCTAGGCGGCCCCGAAGACCAGCCGGGGAGGCACTTTCAAAACGCGTGAAAACTTCTCCGATTCTAGAAAGCAGCGGGAGAGGATAGCTCGGTTAAGTGCCTGAAGGTGGCCGCTAATTTCAATTGCCATTTTCGAGTAATTTGAGCCAACATACAGAAACGGCCTATATTGACTTTACTCCTATGATCGCCATTAACTTTTATAGTGTTGACCATTGCGACTCTAGAAATAACAGAGCAGAGTATAAACACCTTTTTCAGACTATCGGGTGGCTGCAGTCACCCGAAAGAACGGTTCCAAGCCCCACATGCCCACTGCCGAAACCCGCATCCGACGCTTTAGGTGGGCCTATCCGTAGTGCAGATCGAGCTAATTAGGGTTCCTATGTATTCCTCGGTCAACCAGTTTCCACGCTTGTCTTCCCCACACAATCCACGCCTTCCTCTCAAGCTGCTCAAGAGTGAACTCGGGAATTCTAATCTCTTGAAGATCGTCGCATCTCACGTAATCACTCTCATTCTCCAGTACTTCTGTCTGGGCTGTCGGATAGAAGCCCGTGGGTTCCTCGTATTCGTAAACAGCGGTAAATTTGCCCTCAGAGATAACCCTTTTATTTGTGGATACTCCGAGCTCCGACAGGTCGAGCCCGGGAGGACAGGCTGTCCAGGTGTGGGGTACTCCGGCACCGATGAGGACCATGGTGTTGGGTGGGATGATGTAAATCTCGCCGCCGAGCTCGGCGAGGGCAACACCATTCAAGACGAGTATCTTTTCTACAATATATCGATTACCGGAGCCGGATTCTCTTGGAGCCATGTGGACATGACGAGGCATTCTGAGATTGACGTCGAAAGAGAAGATGCCCTGTGGCCCGTGGAATCCCGGTATGGTGGCGTCGTCTCTGTGGCCTGGGCTGAACACCTGCAACTGGCCCGGAATGTTGAGGTCAGGGGGATAGGCATCCTTTACCAGTACGCCTTCGCCATGAATGATCTTGGTGCCGTTCGGCAGCGTAAAACCGTACTGGAACGATGACGCCATTACATCAAATTATCAAACGTGGCTTGAGAGATGTGTATGTATGATACAATCCGAATGGGAGAATTGTTTGAGCTCGGATGCTTGAACGGTCGTGGTACGCAAACAGGAATTTTGCTCTGATTGTGATACTGAAGAAAGTGCGTCGCCACTCGATCTTCCAAATGCGAAGAGTCGGTGGAGAAGGTTTTGATTTCAATTACATAATCACACATAATCGCATGATGTGGGATACCGAATCCGCAAGCAATCTCATCCTCTACAACCAGGGCTTCGCTACGTATCAGTCGGATTAGATAACCCAAAGCTTTTGCAAGCGTCATTCGCCCTTTATATCTTTTTTTCTTTTAGCCTTGAGATATCTACTCGGCGAACGTGCTCAAGATAACCCAATTCGACTTTCTTATCCTGAGATGTCCTACATGAAAGCAGCTGTGGTTCACGCCCCCGGCAGTCCAGAAGTGCTCCAACTCCAAGATATCCCAATTCCCGTACCGCAGGATGGCCAGGCACTCATTCGTATCCGGGCTTTTGGTTTAAACCGATCCGAACTTTTTACCCGTCAGGGTCACTCTATCAGTGTCCAGTTCCCCCGCGTTTTAGGCATTGAAGCCGTCGGGACGGTAGTGGCATCGCCAGGTAGAGAGATTCCGGAAGGCAAAACTGTTGCAACCGCCATGGGAGGTCTTGGTAAGGCGTTCGACGGTGGATATGCACAATACACCTGCGTGCCAGTGGGCAGTGTTCAGATTTTCAGCCCTGACGCCGCTGAAGGGCTCGATTGGGCCACGCTCGGTGCAATACCAGAGATGTTACAAACCGCGTGGGGCTCACTATTCAAGGCGCTAAGGTTAAGCCCAGGCGACAAACTGCTGATTCGCGGCGGTACAACCAGTGTCGGCCTCGCTGCTGCTTCTCTCGCCGCCGGTCACGGAGCAACAGTTGTAGCAACAACTCGAAGAACCAGCACAGCCATTGCTGACCTTCTGAAACAATTTGGCGCAGAGCAGGTTGTGGTGGATACTGGAAAGATTTCAGGTGATATGTTGGAGATCTGGCCCGAAGGCGCCGACAAGGTTTTGGAGCTAGTTGGCACCAAGACCCTAGATGACTCGTTGGCCTGCGCAAAGACAGGAGGCACTGTCTGCATATCTGGGATAGTAGGTAATGAGTGGACATTAAGCGACTGGAACCCAATGGAGTCAATCCCCCCGGGCGTATGCCTTACCTCGTACAGTGGGGGACAAGCCGAATTTTTGGAAACGCCGTTGAATGATTTGGCACAGCAGATTAAAAGTGGAAATCTTAAGTTGCCGATCAGCAACACTTTTGATTTGGATAATATCGTTGAGGCACATAGATTCATGGAGGACAATCAAGCTTTGGGTAAGATTGTGGTTCTGGTCTAGGCAGAAGTTAGTGCAACCCCCTCAATGAGCATCCCGTTCAAATTGTGATCGCTAAGAAGAAACATCCGGATATTATATACAACCTCTTCTTTGTGTTCCACCTTGGCAGCATTTTCATTCTCCTCAATTCGTCGAATTCTCTTGGTACATTTGAAATGCTCAAATTTGCGCGCAGGAGCCTTATTGTAAAACATGTTATCTAGCTCTCGGTAGCTGTGAGCCTTCATTTTGGGAAAGAAGAGACAAATTCGATACATAGCGGGACAGACAGTCCGAAGAAGACAAACACAACTTTAGTGCCAAGATTTGTGTTCGTGTGGTTCATCAGGAGAGGTATGAGTTGGTTGGTGCACAGAGATGCAGTGGTACACGTCAAGTTGACTGAACATTTCGTCTATCAAACACGGGCGACCGGGGTCTCTCCATCCATTGCGTACGCGACGACGCCAAGCGTAAATCGATACTATGTTTATCGCCCGTCACCCTCCAGTCTTTCAACAACATACCATTGATCAAAAGACCGCTCTAATCAGAGATCCCCAAAGAGATATGAGCTCAATAGCGGTTGTCAAAGTAACCTAACCATTTGGTATCATACCCAGCCCCTCAATGAGTAGAAGCGTCGCTATTATTATAATAGGCCTATAAATGACCAAAAGACGTCTTTTAAGACGATCCACGACAAACCAGGAGGCAGTGTTTCCCAAAAGCTAGATAAAGTAATGAATTTAAGCAATGCCGATTAGGTTTGCCTCTCCCACAATAGTAAAGAAGTAAGGCAGGTAGCCTACAATGAAACCTGAGCCTGAGAGCCTGTTGAGTAAGTGACGTTATGAAGACGACAGTAGTCCTTCTTTAGTTGTATTAATTACGTCAGATAGATACTCTAACGGGAAGAATTTATATCTAGTTAGCTTGCTATAGGTAGTAGATAAATATCTTAAATCATAGCTTAGAAATAATATTAACCTCTTTTAGTAG
>JAAOAY010000625.1:0-15660 GCA_013396255.1 Fusarium sp. NRRL 25303 | reverse complement strand
GAGGATGTTGGGGGCCCACCACGGCCAAATGGCTCACTTCCACCCTCAGAGCTAACGACATTTCTGTCCTGAGAAACGCCTGTCATTTCGATATCCACGATTTGACCCGGAGCATCTGGCATTTGGCGATCCACGCTTTGCACAGGTTGCTCTGTTCTAAGGTTGACAGATAAAACTGACATCTGTGTTTCTAACTTACACAGAGAATAGAACGACAAGAACCGATAACTACTCCGCACGGCCTTATAATATGTAAATAATTTTACCTAAAAATATAATCATCAACCCCCAAGATCTGCATCGCGGCCGCTCTGCCATTTTACCTTTCTTACGCTATACGTATAATTAATTGCGTTTACCTAAGGAAAGTTAAGAGTAGATAATGTTAGAATATATTCGAGTGGAAAATATTAATAGTTGGTAAAAAGGGGTCTTGGACTGGTTCTTTTGACGTTTTCTTGGTAACTAAGCTCTTCTCAGAAAAGCTGCTCTAATCCTCGCTGAGTGAGGAAGAAGGAAATGAATCAGATTCACTTGGAGAGGTGGGCGCTTGGGCTCTTTATACCCCGTCACCTGTCCTCGGGCCCCACACCACCATTAGAGTGCCGGACACTTCGTCCGTCCCTAAAAACCTGGAACCTTTTCATCCCGGCTCGTCCAGGTGCTTCAACCTCCTATTCAGCCAAAGTTAGGACTCCCAGTCCCAGCTTCATTCGGCCTTGGCTATCATCACATGGGCTACTCTCCGCTTCTGCCTGAAAATAAACGCTCGGGCAATACTGAATGGGATGACTGCATATCCGGCTAGCAATCGACCCTATCAGAACAAATTAAGCTCGCTACCTGCAGCCCGCACTCCCTACCCTTTGTAGAGTTTATTGCTACATCGGTATAGACCGGGGTGTTGGGGGGCCTCATTCCAAAGACACAGGCACTCACACGCTACAGAAATTAGAAAGCGATGACGAGGTAGGGCGCGCGGTGCAAGCATCGCTGCCAAAACAACTCAAAATATACTCAACTGGATAACCATTAGAAAGTTGGCAGGTGCGATGCTTGGCTAGTTGCGCTGAAGTGAGCGCAAGAATAAATTCTCAATCGACATCGAATTGGCATTATGCAAAGCGTGCAGTAGCCATAACGCACATTCCCGCTTTGGTTGAAAGTGCCTCAATCAAGGTGACGGTCAAATTGACCCAGCCAATTATGCAGTCGGTTTGATCTGACCAATCAAAGTGAACACCACAGAGTAACGACTTGACGGTTAAAGCTAGAATCATGTTAGTATTGCTGTATTTAGAACTTGGGTCCATTATAGAAGGCAGGTTGTATCAGAAGTAGACCATTGAATGATTGGGCTCCATGGAGGGGCCACAAAATCCAATTTTGGAGCAAGTGAGATATGCCAAACCAGGGGCAGAGTATGAAAGAGGCTGCATTGGTTACTTAATCCATGCCGGGCGATGTTGGTTTGCAAACACTGATACACTAAGAAGCTTGGTAATAAGAAAGACTCTCAAGTAAGTCCGCTGTACTCTGCTAGGCATTTAATAGCATAAGTTTATAGAGATAAAAAGGAATTTTAGAGATAATTTATTGAAAAGTAAGTGGTTATCATAAGAAAGCAAAAACCGAGGACAGGACAAGTATAATATGTAAAGACATTTCTCTCCCTGTCACACGAAATCTTGAATCGGCACTACACTCTTTCTAGCTCTGCTGTATATGATGCCTATAGTGGAAGAGAAAGGATGGAGTACTGGAGGAGGGTTACCTCACTCTTTCAACTACTGGATGATAGCAGCCGTTCTATTGATTGAGCTGGGAAGGGACACGAAACCTTTTGATGATGTCTTTTGAAAACACTAGGAGAGAAGTGATTCCTTGGACGGAATACAGGCCAGCCTCTTCATGACTAGAAAGGGCTTTTTTGGTCGCGCTTTCGCTGAAACTGTTGAACGTGGCCAGATTATGGCCATACTTGGTGTAGCGTACGTCTCTTGCGTGCTGAAGAGGGATAACGGCCACTATCGTTTCATAAGCCACGCATACTTGGAAGAAATCATGTCAATAAGCAGCCCGACTCAAACTTGGCAAGCGGAAATGATTAAAATTAAGTAGTTGACACTTGTTTATCTAATATGCATCAGATTATTGTATTTTCAACCCTTGGTTCACCGTAACAGCATACATCCTACTTGAAACATCACAAATCCCTGGCCATGGTAAACGATTGGTATTATTCGTAGGGAGTCCAGTAGCTACTATTGCAAAAATTGCTCTGATCAATAAAGGATGTTGGGGGCCTACCACGGCCTAATTGTTCGATGACATCCTTTAAGCTAACGACATTTCAAAGAACAAGACACTCAGACTTGTTAGTTCGCTATATCTTCTGAGTGCCAAAAACTTCTCGCATAACCGAACTAGAGTAATAATGTAGAGTAGAGTATACTACACAAAGCTGCCATGAAACTGACCCATGTGTCTGTAGCAATCACTCCCTTCTGTGAATGTTGCCATACACACCCAGCAGATGTGCGTTCCACAAGCTATACAAGTCATATGGTTACATCCCTCGGCCTTCTGGAGAGCTGTAGTGCATTTGGGACAATCTTTCGCACCTAGACCCTCCTTAGCTTTGATGAGCTCCTCGATATCCTCAGAACTATTTCCTTTGTGCTTTGCACAGGATATTCCTAGATGTGAATCGTGACAGGCCGTACAAGTAGGAGTAAAGCATCTGGCACATGTAAACGTGGATGGAAGCTTTCCCGGAGAAGAGACTCGGTAGACTTGATCGCAATCCGGCGTCGGGCAATACCGAAATTCAGCTGGATGACGTCGTATGAATGAGGCAAAACTAACCTCAAGGATGTTCTCGAAGGTTTCGGAGAGAATGAGTGTCTGAAGCTCTGAGATTTGGATGATCTTTCCGCAGGTTCCAGAGTTCCCCATACATCCGATTGAGAACTCACCCGACGTTGATGCTTCTGCTTGACACATGTTGAAAAAGCAAAGACTACAATAGATATGGCCACAGGAAGTCTCCAATGATTCTTCGGCTTCTTCAAAGCAGATTGGGCAATCGGTCTCAAGTTGTTGTCTTTTGACTGTAGCAACTGCTTTCTTGATGGCATGGTCGCCTGCTTTTATTTCGTGGATGAGTTGCTGCAGGGCTTCAGCAGCTTGTGCTAAACGACCGTCAGGGCCAAAAGCCCGGAAGTTCGAGGCTCGTATATCGCGAATGATAACGACCTCAAGGTCTCGCTCGATTTTCTGAAGCTTCCTGTAAGCATTCTTGCTGATCTTGAGGTTAGAGTACCAAATATTCTTTCCGTCCATCGTCAAAACAGTGCCAGTAATGATTTTTTCTAAATCTCTTTTGGCCTGGGCGACTAGCTGACGATCCTCACCCTCGATTTTGAGGATTCGGTTAAATCCGCGCTCAGGTAGGGCGGAATAACGTATGAACTGCCGATTCCAATTGGATATGTGTGAATCAATTGTCTTCTTCACGGTATCGTAAACGCGAGCTGATACCTTGAATTTGACGGAAGTAATGAGTTGGACGAAAAGCTTGCCGGTATGGTTGAATGGTAACTCTGTTCCATCGAGGGAAGAGGCGGCAATTTGTGCATGGCATTCTTCCATAAAGGTTGCCTGGGCTTTGATCCGTTTGGCGGTAGAACTGTCAGAAACGTTCCATTTTTCCAACTCGCCTTTCTCGTATAGCATGGACTTGACCAAAGTCGAATCCATTTCTATGTCCATCTCATAACTCAGATCTCCGATAGTAATCAAGCAAGGCTTTTCAAACGAAGGAAAGGCAGAAGCGATATCGTCCTCCGTAATGCTAGCACTCATTCCAACTAAATCGATCTTCCATCTCCCATTCTGTTGACCTGGATGCTCTGCAACAAGCGACTGCACCGTAGCTTTCATGCCGTTGATTTTGTACTGTTCGCCTTTGAATTTATAGAATGATCGGCTTGCGGCTTTCCTGTTTGGAAAGTATAAACTGGATGTTCTGGTGGGCCGATGCCATGAACAACGAACTTGTCTGTTATCAACCTGGCCAAAGTGGAAACCTGGAGGGATTGGAACACGCATAGAGCTGACTTCTAGGCCTGGGGGTTCAATGACGGTCTGTAGTCGCGAACATGCGGTCTTTGCAAATTCCGGGTCTTTAACTTTGACAGTAGCAAAGCCATTTGGCATATCCTTGGGTTTTATATATCGTATATCGCTTATTAATACGGGAATACCAACTTCAGAAAGCAAATCTCTAACTGAGGATGCTGAGGCAGTGGTCGGGAGATTGCGTATCTGAATGGTGGAAAAGTCTGAAGGGAGTGACACATCTATGATTGCCGCTCCGTCTCCGAACTTAACCCAGGCACCTCCAAGCTCACGAACCCAGCTTTCGGCACAGTCATCATCCTGTTTCGTATCAGCCAATTTTTCCGTGATCCTTTATTGACTGGCGATCAAATACGTACCTTTGTTGCCTTTGTCGCTTCCTGAACAGAGGATTGTTCATGGGAGAAGTTGCAGGCTTCTCCACGCCTGCAATGACCACGCATGAAGAAATGGCAAGGCTTTTGTGAGTTCTTTGTCGAAGATGTATCAGCAGCTCCTTCGTGCGAGAATCGACAGGCCGTTCCCCGGAAACATGCTCCGCGAGCATAAAATACGCAAGGACGAGGGTCCTGAATCTGTGGTACTCCACGATTCTGGAACGGGTCCTCGTAAGGAAGATCTCTTCCATAGTATAATGGTTGTCTTGTTGCCGCCAATACGGGAGGTAGCTCACGAGGTGGCGGGCTTGTCTCTGTCTCACGACCAAAAATGTTTCCCATGTTGGCAGCTAAAGGATCAGGTTTCTGAGAATTGTCTGATTTGACAGATACGGCTGCCCTTCATATTCTTATGTACTTGCTACCTGGCCATGAACGACTTGAAAAAGCGCCAGCATACCAACGTCCTATCAGAGCCAGCCAGCAATGCGGGAGGTCGACCAACGCTGCTTATTAAACCCACTTGCCCAGGTTAATGACCAACCCAAGTCTTGCGCCCTCGACGATGCGTGTATACCTGGAACCCGTCTCTTTTATGATCACGTATCGCAGCAAATTGAAGTCAGAGAGCTGGATAGAGTCAGACATCTCTACAAGTCAGGTTATCCATATAGATACTGGCTTGAGTTATCTATCTCACTGCTTGCCAAGTTATGATAATGATAAACCTTAGTGTTTTCTCATGGGTGGAGAGAAAACCCCACCTTGAGAGTGGCGAAATCGCGGGTTCTCCCAGCTGTACCGATCTGCCCCTCGACCATCCGGTCAGATCATTACATATTGACGCATCCTTACTACGTTTAGTCCTGCAAGCACTGATACCCCGCACTGCTCAGTGGTAAACTATGGACGGAATGGACATCATCCGAGCCCCACACAGCAGAAGACAGTGATGACTGCAGGGGTCCAGATACCGCGCGCGTCAAACATTGTCTAGTCTTTCTGCATTAAAGCCAATAATAACTTGCAGTAGAAGGCCTCATTATAGACATTGCTTGTTCAAGATTACTAGAAACACCAATGAGGGAGCCTCCCAATCATTTTATTCTAATCGCATCATCGGCAGGCTTGGCCATCCGGTCTTTAGTTTATTAGCTCCCCTGCAATCGACGAAACAAAACTTACCCTATCTAGTCTGGCCCATGGTTTTGAAGATCGAAGTCTACATTTAGCGTATGGGACTATTTAGTCTGCAATTCTGTCTTTGTAGACACTGGTACAAACATCTGGCGACCAAAACTGTGAGTGGTATGCATGGACCATCAAATCCCGTATCAGGGTAATTCGTATAGTAGCGTGATGGGGTTGAATATCTGACTCACATTTAATCAGGTCGTTCTTGTCATCCGTCTCTGCAATGAAGAAGCCGGAACCTAGGGCACTTACGACGTTTTCGGCAAAGAGTTTTATCTCGTTGTTCTATCATACATGGGGATTGAAAATATGCAGCCACTCCCCTTATCACTCATACCAAGTGCAGCCGCACAACCAACAATCACATTTTTATGAATGATAATGTGACTACTTTTTTCTCAAGATAAGGGAAAGGGGACAATCTAAGTAGCACATCTACCCCACTAAAGAAACTGCCACCATACGGACTACCATTGGTTATGTTTGGTATGCATGACAGGACTTTTCTCCTGCGGTTATGTCGCGTGATGTTTCCTATGCCTTATCTGTTATCTGCCCTCATGTGTGACTTTTCTTTTGATCAACATGAAATGAACAAATCGTCATAGCATGAACATGGGAAATAAGGTGGTGATAAATAGACAGGGGTACACGACAACTAAGAATAGAAGACAATGTTGACAACTGAAAACGGGGGTGTGCAATTTGATGTGAACCAGTCCGGTTCTAAGCTTTGCACCCGCAGACCACTCGTATGCAGAACAAGGGGAAGAGGATCTTAGTGTCTTGGTATGTGTTGTCCTCCCTGTGGTGGGCCTCCCGGTGGGCCTCCTGAGATGAATGCTATCCCCTCTTCCCTGAATTGCATCTACCCGTCGTTCGCTTACAACTTTAGAAATTGCCGCTTCTCGTACATTTACCAGTTAAAGAGAAATAAGTACCAAGCTAAAACACCTGAAGGTATCCTCATGGCTTCAACAGACATGAAGCTATCCGAGGAGGCACTCCTGAACTGGTACATAGGCTTACAGCCGCTCACAGTCGATATTGTGGGAGACTTTGCAGGCCGAGAGCTATTCCTAATCCATGGAGAGGCTTTGATGCAGTATTGTCTCATCGAGGCCAGAGTTGAGTTTGACAGTAAGTGCTTCTATTTCGCTGGAGTTGCTGAGATACCGCCTGACAAACCATTGTAGGAGGATTCCAGTTGTTGCACGCCATCCAAGCCGTGGAGAAGTTCCTCGTAAATCTAAAGAATGCGGACTGCAACTTTGATATAGTGTTCTTTCGTGACTTTGAAGATGTCTGCGCGTCTGAGGGTAGCGTCGGCTCGAAACATCCCTACAAGTTCAAGCTTGCACGCCGGATTCTCACCCAGCATCTTGCCAGAGCCATCGCGGACTTCAAGATCCTGGAGTTTGATTCTTTTGACAGTCAAGAGTGTAGAATGTATCTCGCTAACAATGCAATACATTTCATGCTCTGCGATGATGGAAGGGGAGCCAGCCTAGACCAGTCTGTTCGGCTTCAACATCTTATATGGAAAGTCATAAGCAGCGGGAGAAATGTTGCCCTCATCAACTCGATTTCATGGAAAAGTTCAAAAGTGAGCCCGATTGATTTGAATCTAAAAGTTGTGTAAATACTAATGGGGCCAGATTTTTATGCCTCTCTTGAGTGGGTCGAAGGGTGCGCTGCCAGATCTCCATATCGACACTCCCGCATGTGAGACGAAACCGTTGGCGGACTTTTCTCAGCAAGTACTTGATGAGACGCTGAGACTCTCAGATGAAACCTCGGGTATTTCAGCAAGAGAAAAGTTCGCTGCCGTCTTTTGTCGCGTTTTCCTTGAACGCTCCTCAAAGGAAGGTGAGATATCTGGCGTTGACCTCGAGCTTGTGGAGGCGCTGCTTCTTCACATGGCTACTCTCAGAGTCTGCCATCTTCAAAACCGAAATATCAATCCAGAGAGATTTTCGAAACACGTTGTTGATAGCTACGACACTGGCTTTGTACAACTCTTTTGTACTGCGTCCCAAAATTTGGCAGAGAATGGATATGCTGTGAGAGGGCAAGCCGAGTGGGATCTATTCGATCTCTTCGATGGCCACATATTTTTTTACGTTCTCCATGCGATTCGGGATGGATCCGAGTTTCCTAGGCCCATTGTTGACCGAGGAAAAGCTCTTTCGGCAACGGTTTTTGGGCAGAGGACCATGATTGGTCAAAGCCTTTTCATGGCTCTTAAAGCATCGGAGAGTAACCTACCTCCTGTGCCATCTCACTCGACCCCCACCGTTTTGCCGTTCAATCACTCCGTACTAAATGAGTTTCTTGAGGATGTCTGGGTCAAAGAAGTGCCCGATGATGTCGATCCTGTCGCTGAAGTTGTGTTCCAAGATCTTCGTCACTGGCATGCCTACAAACCAATCACTACCAGTACAAGGATGACACACGAAAAAGTCCCCGTCTGGCTGGAGAATTATAGACGCAAGAGACTTCAAAGACAAATGGCAGATGTCATTTTGTATGCAGCGAGTCTCAGCAACTCCGTTGGAAAGGTGTTCAGCCGAGAAACTATTGTCGTGGGCGCACCCACAAAGCAAAAGTTGGCTCACGGTGGGTTGAATACAGACACTAACAGTAGAAGGCAGGCAAAGGCAGGCAATCAATCTCTCAGAGGTGGCAAACAGAAGGCACTCCTAGCTGCCGGTGCGTTGAATGAGAAGAAGGCGCTGGCAAAGCAAAACGATGCCTTGCACCTCTGGGCCATGAAATGCGCCGAAATTGAAAACACAGATAATCCAGTTGAGCAATATCTCAAGGCACTGGATTTTCTATCTGATGGATCCCCAGGAAGCCATATTTCTGTCAAGCCAGAAGTTTTACTGTACCTCTGTCACATACTTCGGAGAATCTGGGACCAGACGCGTAAACAGGTCGATGAAGATTCCCCCAGAGGTCAGTTCCAAACTCGGCCACTAGAATGAAATTCTTTTATGAGTGTGTGGTTTCTTGGAAATATGAAACTAACATCCTTAGGTTTATACCTTATTTCTATGGTATGGAACTGGCTGAGGGTCATTTCGATGTCGGACAAGTGTACACCGGATGTTGCAAGCGCCGCCCAAGGAATCATGAAAGCCCTGGCAATAAGCCGGCTGAGCATCACTGTCCAGGAGCCACCACGCAAGCTGCCTTTCACCATCTTACCTTGGATAACGATGAAGGATGTACCGAGACTTATACAGGATCATCGAATCCTTCAGCTTCGTCACGGCGGGCCTCATATGGATAGGCGATTTGACTCTCGGCCCGATGCACGAGTGCCCTTTGAACCAGATGCCTGGCAGCGGGACATTCTCGACGCGATTGATGCCGACGAAAGCTTGTTGGTTGTGGCTCCAACATCTGCAGGAAAAACCTTCATCTCCTTCTACGCCATGAAGAAAGTACTTGAGAAGAGCGACGATGGAGTCCTGGTGTACGTCGCTCCTACAAAGGCCCTCGTGAACCAGATTGCTGCGGAGATCGAGGCCAGATTCTCCAAAAGATTTAGGACGCAGGAGGGCAAATCCGTTTGGGCAATCCACACACGCGATTACCGCATCAACAACCCTGCTCGTTGCCAAATCTTGGTTACTGTGCCTCACATGTTGCAAATCATGCTCCTAGCCCCAACAAATGCCAGCAGCCCAACTGCATGGTCACGGCGTGTCAAGAGAATCATATTTGATGAGGTTCACTGTATCGGACAAGCTGAGGATGGTATCATCTGGGAACAGCTGCTGTTGCTTGCCCCGTGTCCTATCATTGCCCTCTCGGCGACGGTTGGAAACCCTGACGAGCTTAGGGAGTGGCTTTCCAAATTACAGGCACAAAAGGGGTTTAAAATGAAGATGATTGTGCATGAGGTCCGATACTCTGACCTTCGTAAATTCATTTACGAGCCTCCACATGACTTTAGCTTCAAGGGACTCGCAAAGGTTTCCAGACTCCCTGTGCCAGGGCTGGACGAGGGTGACAGCATTAGTCCAAACTTCAGGTTTGTGCACCCGGTAGTAGCCCTTAAAGACAGGCGAGTTTGATCCCTAATGCGAAGGCTGGGAGCGGGTACTGACCGATCTATTAACAGGAACATTGCAGCGCTGGATGATGTCACTCTGGAGGCTAGAGACTGCCTCACTCTCTGGAAAAGCATGCAGAACACTTTTCCCAAAGACCTCCTCGGAAATCAAAGCGAACTTGACCCTCTGAAAGTCCTGCCAGAGGTCATTGAAAAGTCTCATATTGTCGAGTGGGAGAAACGCCTAAAGAGGAAGTTAAAAGAGGCCATGGAGAACCTTGAATCTCCCTTCTACATTTTGCAAGAGAGCCTTGATGCTTCAGTCCAAAGTGAAAGGACTTCTAAGATCCAACACTGCGTACACCCAAATCCTGTTGACCATATCGATAGGCTGTTTACTTTGGCATGTGAACTTCACTCGCAGGACGCCTTGCCAGCTCTTGTTTTTAACTACGACCGCTCCGAGTGCGAAATGGCTGTCAGAAGCATCTTCTCTAAACTGACCGACGCCGAAAAGGCGTTCAAGGGAAGTGACACTACCTGGAAGAAGAAGCTCCGGGACTTTGAACAGTGGCAACGGCAGAAAGGAAATAATCGAGAGATTCGATTCTCCAAACGCTCGGAAAGTGGGGAGCGGAATCCATCAAAGCTTGAGATCGCCCGCGAGGAAGGGAGTGTTGAGACTAGCCCTTGGGAGAGTTTTGACCCCGAGGCCCCCTTAGACCACTTCAGCTTCGCAGACACCAAAAAGATGCAGCAGACAGACCTCGACGATTTGGTGCTTCGACTTAATCCGAAGAAAGTCCAGCCGTGGCTGATCGATGCCCTTCGCCGTGGATTAGGTGTTCATCACGCCGGTATGAACCTCCAGTACCGTAGGATGTAAGTTCAATCTATTTTTCTTATCTCACATTCAATCTTTGACCTAGGGCTGGGGTGAGAGGAATTGTCTCTGACTGAATGTAGTGTAGAGATACTCTTCCGGAAGGGCTACATCCGACTAGTCGTTGCAACTGGAACCCTTGCGCTTGGCATTAACATGCCGTGCAAGACAGTTGTCTTTAGCGGGGACTCTATGTTTCTGTCTCCTCAGAACTATCGCCAGGCGTCCGGCCGCGCTGGAAGACGTGGGTTCGACTTGCTTGGAAATGTCGTCTTTAACGGTATCAGCCGAGATCGGGTGCACGAGATCATGTCCTCTCGGTTACCTGCTCTTAAGGGGCAATTCCCAATCTCGACCACACTTGTCCTTCGTCTCTTTGTCCTCTTGAGTGGAACGAACAACAATGAATTCGCTGTCAATGCAGTCAAGTCTCTCTTATCACAAACTCGCTTATACCTAGGAGGACCGGACGCCGAAATGGCAGTCAAGCACCACCTGCGCTTCTCAATCGAATACCTGAGACGCCAAAACCTTCTCTCGGTGAAAGGAGTACCTATTCACTTCGCGGGACTTGTAGGTCATTTGTACTTTACGGAGAATGCCGTCTTTGCATTTCACTCATTGCTCCGCGGTGGATACTTTCATAAGTTATGCAAGGACATTGACTGCGATCGTGAGAGAGTGCTTCGCGAGATGATGTTGGTGCTCAGCCACCTGTTCAACAGAATCCCTATTCAGCAGAAGGCAAAGGCCCTAGAAATTGTCGAAAGCTCTTCATCTGATATCTTCCTCAAACGACTGCCAGTTGCCGCAGAGCAACTACTCGTTCGGCATAACCGGGAAACCCTCTTGACCTTCAAGGACTATGTATCATCTTACATCAATGCTCACTTGCATGAACTTCCAGACCGCACACTTCCACTGACCAACATTCCAATTGGACCAGAGAAAGGGCGCGGTTGCAGTCTGACAAACGACCCTCCACCGGTCATCCGGTCTCCATTTGTGGCACTTTCTGGATTCACGGATGACTTTGACTCAATTAAAGAGTTGTGTTCAACAGTGAGAGACGGGGTATTTCTAGAGGAGTCGTCTATCCCTTACCTCCCAATCTGGCCAATCGATACCACTGTTGAGCTAAACGCCTATCTCTATGACTTCTTCAAGCATGGGAGCTTGAAAGTGCTGGTGCGCGACAACCTCATCAAACGGGGCGATGTGTGGTTTCATCTCAAGGATTTTTCCCTCGTACTTAAGACCATCGTGACCAGCCTCAAGGGCGTCATTGATTCAGGGGGCGGCTTCTCCATGGAGGACCTTGATGGTGATGACAACATGAGTGACATGAGCGAAGGTGACCACGAGGCTATTTCCGAAGTGGTTGAGGTACAGAAGCCAGATAAAGCACCCGAGGAGACTGAGAAGTCGTTAGCAAAGAATAAAGCTAATGCTGAGGTTCCCGATAGCTGGGAGGATGAGAGTAACGCCTCTGCATATGAGTCTGAAGGGTCCATGCTCGGTTCCGGTGTTGCTGGCTCATCTGCATTTAAAGATCCAGCTGCTATGCAGTCAGAGTCTGATAATGGATGTGGATTAATGCAGGTCTTAAGGGCGTTCGAGTTGCTGGAAGCAGAGTTCGCGGACAAGTTCTACAAAATTGGTGCTTGACCGGCACTAGGGACTCACGGAGGAAAGCACTCGCAACAATAACAATCAACTCCCAAGGAGAAGACAAATACTTTCCAGTACGAGTGACACAATTCAGCGCCAAGATATAATCGGTGTCTTCAATAAGCCCCAGCTTTGCCTCCATTCGCATCCCATTGTTTGTCATGGAACACTCGGAATTTGGATCGAGATGATCGTGATACACTAGAACATCTTGGCAATGAGAATATTCTGACGGAAGGCTATAGTGCAAGGATCCCTCTGAATCTTTGTTTTGAGGTCTCTGGGTCTGACTTCGCTTTCCAGGCAAACAGTGACAGATCAGTGCTCTCCCTGCATATCGGTTCTTGTATTCGAAGAAATGCTTTGACCCCCTCGCCATATATCAGTGGCCTCGGATATGGTTAGTCTTCACCTTCTTGGCAAGTGCATATAGCAATATGAAAGGAGGCAAGTACATGTCGATGTTAAAGATGCCTAGTAGACAATAAGCCATGTTCTCCACCTTGGTAGTTTTGCGACCCGAGGCCTATGTCATTTTTCTCCCGAGATGGATTCCTTGAAGACGGGCACTATTCAGAAGAACGGGCATATCTATCCCTGACTTCTGTGAGATTCCCAAGCGCAACGTAAAGCGGTCTCCTCGATGCTGCCACGCGCTATCGAAAAGCTTGAGCCTTTGTGGCGCGATGAGCTCCTGCAGCGTCCGGCCTCGGCTGAACCAGCCATATTATCCTCCATCCAGCCAGTCAAGCATGGGCCCTCCGGCAACGACTGATGGCAGGTCTGAGATATATGCAAAGTAGACCGGAGCCTGTTTATACCACTCGGGCATGGAGTTGATAGCTTACGTTAGCTTAGCGCTGCTCTCGTTCTCTATTCAGCAAGTATCAACCCATGCATCCTTAACATCCCGGGATCTCGCTATTCGGCATGTCTTCTTAATCTTAGAGAACCCCGATTTTCGCTTAGCAAAGTCCAAATTGCCAAAGTCCTACAACGATACCTCATCTTGGCTCCACGTATGCGAGAGTTAGGGTATTGCACATTACGAGGCTCCAGAACAGATTCCAGCAAAAGGCCGGTAGTGTTGATTAGACACATTTCAAAACTTACTCTGCCTCAGGCGGAATTGCAGACGACGCGTACAACAGGGGGAGGGTGAGTTGAAGCTGCTTGTATGCAGTGGAGATTATATATTTTGCGGCATGTGACAACCATAAGTTCTCATTTGCCTCACACGCGTCGAAGGTGACGAGGTCGAGCACAGGACAAAGTAGAAGACGGTTCCAGGCCGCTTGAGTACTGAGCATCTGAGAGCATTGGTCTAACCGATCGGCGGTGCGCGAAGCACAATTAATGATTTCTACCTCGGATTTCGTGGTAGGAGACTCAGGGTTAACCAAGCTCTAACTCGTCGTATCGTCGAAAAACGCTTGATCATGCACGCGACCAAGCAATATTGTCGATCGTAGGTGCTGACCCAACGCCCCTTCGATACTCTGCGGGATGAAATGAATCTCGATAAAGTTTAGACCGCGCCAAAGGGAGCTTTTGCCGCGGCACCGTCGTGCTAATTCAATCTCTCACTAGTCGGTGCCATTCTGAACCAAACAACTTGGCCGGAGCTTCATGTTGTGGGGGCAGCGATAGAAAAGTTAAGAAGCTACCTTTCCCTGGGTCAGTTTGAATGCTAAGCTGAAGGTAACTCACTGGCGGAGGATCTGAGAACTCGCTATAATTGGTCAGATCTGCCTCCCAGAACGGCCAGGTTCCAGGTAGGGTGCAAAGACGCGCATCAATACAATGTAGGGCAGTGCAAACACCCAATACATACGAGGCCACCCGTCCCTCATCGTTTTAGGGTTACATTTTAGGTCAGGGTGAGTGACAGCAGCCGATCTTTGGTTGCTTAAGGTGCCACGTATGAAATTTGACCTTTTAAGTAATTCTGCCTTACCCCGCTCGTGTCGATAGGCTGACTTCTCAGTGATTGAGATTGTACATAACTGGGAACTTTCCACTCAAAGCTTTTCTGCAGCGTTCTATTGTTGAATAGCCTCAAGTGAAACAGAAAGCAAAAGTTTGCGACCTACATTTGATTCCTCTAGTCTAAAATCAGGTTTTATACCTAAGACCAGTCGTAATATTTCTCTCACAGTAAGTTCCGAGGGCTATCTATGACATTCGTCTTCGGAGCACGGCTGAATATCGTTAGACACCATTATTCACTATGGAACAAGATCTACCAAGCTCTCAATCTGACATTACTGACCTGCAACCACACTCTTGTACTTGTTGCCAGAAGCTGCTGATCCATAATGTGTCGACCTATGGTAATATCACAGGCAAGTTTTCCTATACCAAAGTCGTAGAGATGGCTTCCTCGGGTTGCCTGCTCTTCGAGACTGTACAGAAGAAGTTCGACCGTATCTCATATCCACCTTATCGAAAACGTCATGAATTGACTTTAAAACCGACAACTTGGACTGGTAATGATATATTGCTGGGTCTTGACTCCAAATGGGAAATGAAGCCAGAAGATCCTCAAGTTAGGGGTTACGAGGACGAGGACGATGAAGAAGATAATAGGTTGTTCGCTTTCGTCCCAGAAGGTGAGCAAGAATTCAATCCAAGATGAAACAAACATACGATCTGTCATGCTTAACAAATCAATAGACAATCCTGCTCATGAATTTGTTATGGTTTCGCCTTTCAATCTGCATCCTGGCTCGGCCGAAAGCTTCGCATGGATAAAAGAGCGGTTTCGCAGATGCCACCGGCGTCATGCCGAATGCCGACAACGCACCAGAGAGAATCAACAAAACTTGGCTATGCCGAAGAGGCTACTGGATGTAGGTCAACTTGGTGACCCCTTCATCGGGTTGTTGGAAGCAAGCGACAATGCCAGAGTATCCTTTGCTATTGGCAGTTATGTATGGGGCAACGGCTTGAAAGAAAACGCTATAAAACAAGCTCGAACGACCAAGGAAAACTTAGGGTACAGGATGGCTTCTGGAATCGACATCACAGGCCTACCAAAGAGTATTCAGGACCTAATTGAAGTCACGCGACAGATCGGTTTTCGCTACCTTTGGCTGGATGCTTTCTGCATCGTCCAAGATGACACGGACGATGCAAAGCATCAATTCAACTCAATTGCTGAGTTTTACTGTGATAAGGTTGAGGGGTTAAAAAGAGGCTTTAGCCTTAAGGCCATAAAGGTAAAGAACACTAAAAAAATATATATAGGTAAAATACTCCTTGCCCTTACTATTACCTAGGATCTTACTTTTAGCTAAAAGCTAGATATCTTAATAACTGACTCT